>JARHVA010002340.1:1212500-1305000 GCA_037957365.1 Torreya grandis
AAAGGGCAATTTTCTTGAGAAATAGAAGAAGTTTGGCACTTGTACATCTCTTTGGGAAGTGTGCCACATGGGAAAGGATCGTGGTATGTATCTTAAGCTGCCCCAAGCTAATTTTCATGTTTTATTTACTCTGAAAGTTCCATTTTTAGCCCAAAACCATTCTACTCCTTTTTCAGTCCTCTTGGCAAATAGAAGTGATCTTCAGGTTTGTGCTTAGTATAGACAACTCAAAAGGTTTCAGCTCAAACACCTTAGGTAGGTTGTATTACAATCATATAAAATAATTTACATATAATTAGTTATAATAATTATGTCCTTTTCTTCATGAACCATCCTCATGAAGTTGATTATACTTTTCTACCTATTATTTCATGTACCCTATGGGTTTTGCCTCATTTTTGGCAAGTCCATACAAACCAGTTGCTAAAGTTGATTTTAGATGATGTTGATTCCTTTTATAATGTTACCCATGATTTTTTTCATGTTTAAAGTTGATTTGATGACTAAATAGTGTCATGTTGGTAGATTAGTCTCATTTGGATGATAGGTAGGTTTCCACTATCTACAAAGTTTATCATGCTTTAGGAATGGTTATAAAGAGCTATGATAGGTAAATCATCATGTATTCATGCTGTTTTTATCACATTTACTTAATTATTAGTATCATGACATCATTTTTGGATCCAATTTTCAGTCTATAGTCATACTCAGTCAACTCTGATTTACTCTATAGTTATTGGAATGGAAGAAGGATCTCGATAAGAGAAGTTTGAATACTCACATATTTATTGATGCTTTGAATGGGAACCAAAAAAGTTCACAAATGTTATTATAGGTCTTGAAATATGAGTTTGTATAATTATTTTGAGAATTGGACATCAAACCTTTATGAAACAACCTTAGGAGTCAAAACTATCAAAAACCCTTGCAAGCGCTGATTAAGGACCAGTCTAGAGAAATGAAGATGGATATAAATTATAATGGAATATTTTAACCAATAAAACTATTATAACTTGTATATTACTCCTTCAAGATACTCCCCATGTTTTTTATATGTATGGAATCTATACGGACATGGTAGAAACAAGGTATTTTTTACCATTTTTTATGTTTTGTAGGTTTTAAAAAGAGTCAAAGGATGAAAAAAAATTTAGGAGGAATATTTATACTTTTTATAACTCTCCATTTTCATTTCATGCCTTATAAAATCTTCTAAGTGTGCAAATAATAACTCTCATCTCAACCTGTCAAAACTAGCCTAGTGGACAAGCTAGTGAGAAGGGTGGAAAACTTCAAGTGAGATAATTTTAAGGTGTTATTGGTGTTTATAATGCCATGGAGGGTTTTTATAATTGTCATAAAATTCCTCCTAGAGATATTCATGAGAAACTGATGCAAATTTTGAGGATAAGTGTGCAGGGTGCATAGAGGAAGAGTTTTCTAGACTGTAGATGATGATAACTCCTTTCTAGATTATTCTAAAAGACCAGACCTAAAAAAAAATGAATGGAGAGGAATTTATGAACCCATTAACATTAATTACAATAATTATAACTAGTCATAGTCAGTTATGAGGTGTTCAAACAAGGCCAATCATGAAGGCAATTTTTTTGAGCCAGAATGAGGAATTTTATGCTACTTTACAAGAGTTTGATGACTTGTATGACACTTGGGATTATTTAACTTGAATGGTTCATAAAATATAATATTATCATTAAAAATTAACTAATTATCTCAACTTGACAAGTGTCCTTGTGACCCTTAGACTTCTCTCTTCTTTTATCTCAAGTTCTATAAGAAATAGCCATTTTGGCATTGTAATCTATGATCTTCCTACATATGGTGAAGCCCTAATCATTTGCATAAAATTTTATCAATAAGACTAATAATTTTTACCTCTTCTATGACTATTCATATTGTGTTCAATTTTATGATGAATCTTGCTTAGTGAAAACTATGGATTCCTTGGCATGTTGTTTCATTCTTTCACCTATTTACAACCTCTTCTTGTAGGGCATGTGAAGTGTTTTAGGAGATGTCCAAGTTTGAATGAGTTAGTATATTCACTTTTACCATTAAAGGCATATTTTTTATTCCTCTTATCCTAAGGCATTCATCCATAATATCATAATGTAACATTGATGTGAGAAGACATAGATTGGAGAAGTGTATGTTCAATTTGTCTCCTAATTTCATGTGTAACATGCAGCTATTTAGAAGTCATCATATATTTTGGTGTATCACCTCCCTTATGTTAATTTTATTTTATTTATCTCTCTCCCTTTTTACCCCCCAAAGTTAAGTGTAGTTATGATCCAAAGTGGTACATCAAGGGAGCTAGCCCTATCTAGAGATTCACCTCATCCTTAGGCTACCCATAAGCCTAGAGGTGTTTCCATTGTGCCACTTGGATGATAAAATATTTTCCATCTCCTCAATGGGTGAAAATACAAGTCAAAATAGTGATTTGGTGCAACATACAAAGCCTTAATATCACATAAATTTAGCTGATTAAGGTGTTATTCCTTAACTACTCTTAGTTGTTTAGTACATTCAAAGCACCAACTGAATGTGTAACATTGTTAATAACCTACCTCTTTTTGAGAATACATAGATATTTCAAAGTGCCTTACTTACCAGGCGACTACCATATTCAAAATACTCAATGAAAAAATCAAGGAATAATAAAGAAAAAATCTAAAAATGGTAGCCCAACCAGTATTTATGGTAAACTTGAAGTAAGTTGAAAATAACTAAAATACACAATACATACTACACCACCTCCCAAACCACCATTAATATTTACTCTTCAACAAAATACAATTCAAATCAATATAGGGGCTTCAAATATCAAATAAAACTATTTACATAAATTCTGATAATTCTTTTTCCAGATATAAACATAATATATTATGTTTAAGCAAGATGTACAAGAAGAAAAACTTCCCCTCTTAGTAAATCAAAATAAAACAAATTTATAAATTAAAAAAATAGTTTTTTCATTACTTGAATATCAACAAATGAAGTTTGTAGAGGTTTCTACTTCCCTGATTACTCCGTTATTCATTTAACTGATTGCTTGTACTCTCTCTTCACTCATCCTCCTAGCTCCATTCCTTTCTTTCTATCCAAATTTTTATTTTATCTCTGACCATGGATCCTCCTTTTTTAGAAGCATCCTATAAATATTCCTTTTTTCATCCCTACCATTATGGCATCCCACTGACTAAGAACTTGTCTGCCACTAATTCTATGCCTTTTTCTTCTCCATAATTTATGACATCACCAACTCTATGCCTTTTTCTTCTCTACTAGTTATGACATCCCACCCATCATGTGGGTTGATCTCCCACCAAAATTAATCATTCTTTTTTCTTCATGATGATTCCATATGATACATCCCACTCTTCCATATTAAATGTCATTTTATTATTTTAGAGATAGTTCTATTTTTGTAAAAATAAATTAGCTATGCTTCATTTAAATTTCACTGGGAATGAATGGCGATAAGATAACAATTGCCTTTGAAAGGATAAAATTCCATTTTCTTGGTTATCCACTCGTATGTAACTAAAAAATTCACAAAACTATCTTGCATTCAATACCATTACAGAGAGAAGAAACAATCAACATCTCTCTTACAATCCTCATTATCAGTATATATATATATATATATAGTAAATATTACATTTATTGAATATTTATGCCTTAAAATACCTGTATCAATGGTGATAAAGCTATCTAGCTTATGCCGATAAAGAAGAACCAGCTCACTAGGAGGGTATTACTGAAAAGCACTCTAAATCTTGATGCATAAAAATGAGATGTGACATGGAGAAACATAGTTAATTTCATTAATTAAATTTATTTACATGTAATCATTCTATATCAGCCATAGAAAATCCAAACTATTTTTCATTCTCCTTTGTTGCCTTTATAAACTGATACTTTCCACCACAATGAGAAAGAAAATTATAAATTGATATTTTCTTATGTAAACCTTATTTAAAAATGACCTGATAGTGACTACATCTCCATACTCTAGTCTATGCATGTAAAGCTATAAAAACTACCCATTTTCAATCTCTAATTTCATCCTAAAGATCAAAAAATAATTCATTACTAATGATAAATAAATCAAATCATAACCATACATTATTTTGAGGTTTATAAATCTCACTATTACAAACTCACACTTTCCACCATAAGGATAAAGACACATATACATAAACATTTTCTACTGTAAACCTTATTGATGTAGAATTATGGAAAAAAATAAGCCTTCAATGAAGTAAATGTTTGGATGAATATGAGTTAAGTAAATAAGGCTATCTTTAAAATGTATGTATAATGTAGCATCAATAGATGGTATAGAACACTTGGTAGAGAAAGTGACTCTAGACTAGAAGGAAGTTGGTGTTGGCTTGTATTTAAGCATGTTGAAGCATCAAAACATGTCCAAATCATACTTAGGCTACAAAATGTTCATCCTTGTCTTATATTATGATAGCTAAAGACAAATAAAGTAGTGAATACGACCCACATCTAAATTTTCAAATTTATCCATGAGGCTTGAATTTATGTCCTTAATCAAAGAGGAAGAACTCCTTGTGATCATCAAGTCATCAACATAAAGCAAAATCATAAGGAGTTCACCATAAATCCTCTTTGTGTACTTGGTGGGGTTTGAATGGAATCTAGAAAAATCAATGTGAAACAAAGAATTATCCATCTAATCATACAAATCCTAAGGGGCTTATTTAAGACCAAAGAGAGATCTTCGAAGTCTACATACTAGTGAATAATATTGAATATACCCTAGTGATTGCTCCATGTAGATTTATTCATGTAAGTCTCCATGAAATAAGACACTCTTCATATCCATCTGATGCACTTTCCAATAGTGTGATGAAATGAGTTAGAGAGTGGAATTCATACTTGTAATTGGTGTAAAAGTCTATGAATAGTCAACTCTCTTAACTTGGGAGAACCATTTTGCTACTAGACATGGCTTGTAATTTTTAACCGAACCATCTATGGCATACTTGGTTTAACAAATCCACTTGAATCAAGCTAATTTTCCTCCTTTTTAAAGAGGAACTAAGGCTCAAGTACCATTCTTCATTAAAGAATGGTACTTAGTTTCCATTACTTCATCCCATTCAGGTTTATCAACTTCATCATTGAAGGTCTAAAGATATTTTAAACCTAGAATGTAAGTAACAAGACCCATACCAAACTCAAATCTTATTTGATGAGTATTAGTGGGATCATATATCAAAGTGAAAACTATTTCTCTTATCTTTTTGATCCATTGTGGAAGTGTTTATTCAATAGGAGGTGGAAGAGGAGTTGAGGAAACTATAGGTCCATCATCCACTAGATCATCTAAAGAGTCATCTATGTTAAAATAAGAGTATTGTGAAGTAGATACAATGGGAGAAGAATAAGGTGAATATTTTGACACACACACACTAAATATTGTTCCTCTAATTGAACATATTACCTATAGAGTACTTCATGAGTACTAGGGTCAAATAAATGAGATTATTTTTAATCTTCATAATAGCCAAAAAAAAAAGGTTGATTGGGTCTTCTTATCCATGGATTTACATTTATCATTAGGAATGAATACCCATGTTTGACTTCCAAACACATAAAAGTGAGAAACTTATAGATTTTATTTAGTCCAAACCTCCTATAGTGTAATTTTTTTTACAACTCAATGAGGATTGAAATTATGAATACAGTTGGCATAATTGATTGCTTTAGCATAAAATTATTGGGCTAGATTCTTGTCTTGAATCATGAAAATTTATATTTCTTTCAATGTGTGATTTTTTTTTCCAAGTGATACTATTTTTCTTAGGTGTGGAGGGAATTGTATGCTACAATTTCATCCTATGAGTAACATTGAAATTGATGAAGGCATTGTTCACATAATCACCTTCATTGGTTGTCCTCAGTCATTAAATCTTGAATCCTAATTGCTTCTCAATAAAGTGATCAATAACTTCACTTTTGTACTTCAATAAGTACATCCACGTTCACAGGGAGAAGTAATCAATGAAAGTGAGGACATATTTGGCTCTAGAACAATATGTATTATAGAAAGACATAAAGTCATTATAAACAAAATGAAGTGGAGCTTTGGCTCTCCAAGACTTTACTTTTACAAAAAATTCTCTAACATATTTTCTAATAATACAAATTTGAAAAACACTAATCCAAAACTTGAAAGCTTTGGTTGAAATATAATTCAAAAATAAGAGCAACACAATTTAAATAATGCTATCTCTAAAAAGAGATGTTTTATTGATTAAAATTGCAGACCCAAACATATGCCTATCTCTGAGAAGAGATGTCTGATTTCCATTTTGGGTTACATATTCATTTATACATGTTTTGAAGGTGTGAGGAGGATGTGTAAGGTCACCAATCTCAAGGGAGATTAAGTGGTTCGACTTCCACAATTTACAACAGTATAGAATTCGAGAAATTACTATTTTTAGAAACTTGCTATTTTTAGACTACACTACTAAAATTAAAATTTGGGGAACTTCCATTGGGTTTTAGGGGGTCAAAATTCATTTATAAAATCTCAATTCTATCTCACTATGTTCACCTCATTATTAGCTTTCCAACGGTTCAAACGGTGAGTCAATTGGAGCTACGGTGTAAAAGTTATGGCTCCCGAAAGTTTCGTCATCAATTGGGGTGGACCCATCACCCGAATTGTCATCTAAATTGTTTCCTGGATCAAACACCATCTTTGCAAGATACTTTAAGAAGGCCTTTGAGCATGTTTTGAGTGACAAATTCTTAAAATAAATCAAATTTGATATGGCCAAATATCTAATGCCAATTTTTTCTCAAAAAAATAGCATGAGGAGATTAGAATTTCTAAAAAGTATTAAATTCATATAAGAAGGCCACCTTATTAATTTTATAGAAGTAATAACCACTCCATAATATGGAAAATATATGACAATGACATTGTGTGAATAAAATTACATAGTTTGGCCTCCATGAAAATGAAAATTTTGATAAATAGAGGGAATATTCATTGAGATATTAGGTACATATAGGACATCATTTACTTCTCCATCATGCAAGTCAATAGTGCATGATCCTAGGATTGATATAGGAAAATAATCACACATTAAAATTTTGGAGGTGTCACTCTCAACAAGAGAGATGACTGCATATGTTTACTCTTCCATATGATGGGAAGATCCAAAGATAAATATAAAATGCCATTAGAGGAATGAGTTGTTGTTAAGGCATAATCATTAGCAAAAAGGGTTTGGCCTTTGCCATTGCCTTTTATTTTTGAAGATGAGGAAGAAGACAAGTTATTAATTTGATTTTTGTTCTTCTTCATGTATTCTTCTATAATAGACATATTATTTCAACATTGAGACTCAAGGTGCCAATTTTGATCATAAAAGATACAATGATTTGTATAGGTCTTTTTGTATAAAGGTGCTAATGAATAAGACACTTGTCTTAGTTTTCCATGGTTGAACCATATGATCTTGGTGGGGAAGGGATTGATTTTATTTATCCCTATATTATAATTGGCCACTAGAATATTGGAGTGTATAAATGAGATTACTCTAGTGAGGGTGAGTTGATCTTACTCTTTTGTAAGATGTTCACAAAAACCTTCAAAAGTTGGCATTTACAATTTATCTCTAAAATTATCCACGATGGAGAAAAAAGTGGTTGTAAAGATCTGAAATGGGCCTTTAAGCTTGGAAAAAATGGTCATGATCAAAATAATGTCAGTCTTTGCATGTCTGTAACCCAATAATTATGATTTCAGAAGTGCGACTTTGGAAAAATAGTCCTCAATGCTTGGAAACTCATTGGGAACCAATGAGGGAAACTCTATTTCCATTTGAATAATCTTGATGTCATTATTTCCAAAAAATATTTTATGAAAAATTTACCATGATTTAAGAGGTGTTTTTTCATTTTAAACATGAAATTTTAGTCCATCAAAAAATATAATGCTTATGATCCCTAAAGCTTCATCATACCAATTCATCTATCTGATCTTTTCTATTTGCTTTTCTGGCTCAAGTTCTATGCCCGTTGTGACCTTATAGAGTCCTTTATTGTGAAGAAAATAAATCATGGAAAGATTTCATGTATAATATTTATTTAATATAATAGTGTTTTAAATTTTAAAAATGACATGATTATACTTATTTCTTTGATGGAAAGGATATAGTTAGATTTGAGCAATATGGAACAATGGAGATAAAAAATGAAAAGTGTGGAAAAACAAACAATGCACACAAATAAAAGTCAATTTTGACATAAAAAAGGTGTTGGACAACCCCCCATTGATTTTATTATGAAAAGAAAAATTGTGTTGGAACCCCCTTGATTATATCATTTAATTAATTTTTAGAGTTGAGAAGATATGAGAAGAATAGGCTCTAAAAATTACATACATAAGATGAATAAATTTGATAGATTTTTCTATTTTAAATTTTACATCTTAGAAAAAAAATACACTCTTAAAAGATGGGAGCTTATGATGCCTTTTGGTATAAACATTATCACACTTGTAAGTTTACAATCTTTGATTGTGAAGGGGGCCTTTATAAACCTAACAAAAATAGACTTTCAACTAGAGTATCAAAAATTTGAATGTTCTACATAGAATAGGTTTGGATCGGCTTCAATTTGAAAATATAATCACATCCAAATGTGAAGTAAAGTCCAAGATTTGATTGAAAAAATATAATATGGTTTATAAAATGCTTCAATAGAGAGGGTTGTCGATGTGGAAAATGAGAATATCCATCCTTATTATGGAATAGAAATGCTAATTTTTGACATGTCACTCTTCACTTGGGATATGATGAAAAAATTCTTATAAAGTTTTTTGAGTTAACAAATAGAGTGTCTAGATTTTTATTTTGATGAAAAAAAGTTCACATATAGGTTTTGGACCCTTTTAGATGCAGTGGTACTAACATAATTTTTTTCAAAGTGCACAAACCAACCTAAAACTATTGAGCACTTCCTTGAGATATTCCTAAAGAATTTGATATTTATCGTATACATTCTAAACATAATGAAATTGGAGTCTTCATGAAAATTTTACACCCTTCAAAGTGTAATGGCATAGTAAAAAGGCCACAAATGATCACATATAGGTGAATCTTCAATTTATTCTCCTTTCAACACTACATCTAACTCAATAATATGATAGGATAAAGGATTAGTGAGAAGTATGGTAATAAGGTATGTTGTGATACCAAGTAGTAATTGATTATCGAATGTGTTGATTTATTCAAGATCACCTTGACCTAAATTTTCTTTCTAGAATAATGGAGAAATTCAAATATGAAAATAGAAATTGATAAAATAAATAAATGATTATATTAATAATACCCTAAGACAAACTTACATAATCATATTTCTATTTATTCTCTTATTTGATTACAAATCCCAAACCTTTCCCTCTATTTATAACAGTGAGGGAAAGTGAATGATTTATTGAATTTGGAAATGTAAAAATAGACTAGTTTCCAAAAAAATAGGGAGCATGTGCATGCCAACCTAGTTAACTATATGCACATCTAAAGTTTAGACTAAGTACACACCAACCTAGTTGACTATATAAGTATATTTTATTGATGTTACCAATTAAAATTGGATATATAAAATATTCTTGTCACATTCATGAAAATAAACACATTCAAACTTAACTCACCTAATAGTCATTGTATGCCCAATCCCTAGTTTATGCACACACAAGTATCACATTAACTAATCAAAATGAGTGTTTTTGTTCTGCGAAAACCTAAAAAGTTAATAACTTTTGTACAAACTTACCAATGATGGAAAACTATAATAAATTCTATTATTTAAATTTAGTGACTCATCCTTTCACATTTTCCACTTTTTTAATGACAAGTCAAATTTCCCTATCTTTCACCTAGTCGTAAAAGGGCCAACACATTTATGCCAACCATTAATAGTTAGGCCTTTAGTATCCCAATGATTAATAAAAATTAAATGTCAAACTTGTTCTCATAGATGAAAAACTCACATATATAGATTAGATTATTTTGGCATGCCATTAATATCATTATCAATTTGGATTAATAACACATCAAACAAACCTATGTATCCTTACATACTAAAGAAAATAAACATCTACAAAAAAATCTTGAAAATGTGACACTTGAGGACATGTTAAAATGAACTTGTGATATTTATTCAATTTATTGATAATTCTCCCTTCCATGTCTACTTTTTTTTGTTCAGTGGGATAACATATTGTCACTAATCATCCTCATGCCTTACAATGTGGTCATACCAATACCTTTCTAGCATTTATAATAAACAAATGAATGAAATTTGTAAAAAATATTAAAGAAAGAAATGATTTTCAATTATTTTATTTTTCTTGTTTTTACATATGGAAAACATTTTTTGTAAGTTTAATAATAATTTAATGCACTTTAATAACATACATTACCATAGTTTTGAAAATATTAGGAAAACATAAGTATTAAAAAAATGAAATATTAGAATTGGAAAGATATTTAAGTGATAGATCATATTTGATTATATGATTATATGTTTATATAGGTTATATATACAAAACAAATTTTGATTTATTTGCATATGTCATTATTGTATTCATATTCTATAGATGTCAAAACATAATCTAATGGTCAATTTATTTTCTATCATTGTTTTTTTGCTCCTTTTTTTAAATATAATTTTTTTTGTTAAATAAAATTTATAACATTTTTTCATGCCATAATTTTTTAACCATATATGATATTAATGAATACTTTAATTGACTTTATATTTCATTTATTACACTACAAGTGGATTCAATTTATTTTTCAATATATTTTTTCCTTTGATGTAAATACACATGCATCTAAGGTGTGCTACTATTTTTTTTCCGAGTTTTGTTTTTATCATTTTCCCGAATTTTAATATAAAATTAAGGTAATGTATGCCTTTTATATCTAAAAAAAATCATAACCAACTCTCCTGACAACACATACATCTATTGGAATGAGTCTTACCTTTTATGGCTTGCCAATGACTTTTTCCACAAAAAATGGATTTTAGAAGAATTATTTATATGACAACTCATATCCATTCACTTACTAGAATGAACCCTACATTTTGTATTTTATCGATGGTTTCCATTTATATTTGGAGGATAAATACAATCACATTGCCTTATTTCTACCATATGGTGTGTTTTGGTGTAGTCACATCAATCACGCTACCTTATTTCTATTGTATGTATTGAGGGTCACTAGTTGGGGTGTGTTGGCCCTTTGAAATTATTGTGTTGAATAGGAAATGAAGGCAAGTCATAAAATTTCATTAATGACATATTTTTTGATTTTCCATTGGTTTCAAGGCTTAAAAAATGTTACGTTATTATTTTAAGTTTTTTACATAGTAAAACATTTATTTTGCTTGTTCAATGCAATAGCTTTGCATGCATATGCTAGGGATTGTGCATATAACTATTGAAACGTGAGATAATATGAAATTTATTTGTCTATGTGAATCTAACAATAGTATTTTATATGTCTAAGTTTTATTGCTAACACTATAATATTTTTTTGGCAATATGGTTTGTGGTGGAAAATATTTGTGTATTACTGTATGTATCCTCATGGTACATATTGTTAGCCTGCAAAGGTGAGAGCCATAAACTAAAAAAATATTTTTAGTCACTATAATAAGCCTCACCTTTTACAAATTTCCAATGAATTTTTCATCAAGGGTAATTGCATAAAGTTGGGGGATAAAAAGTGGCCTACCCGTGGTCATGATTTTCTTGAAATTTCAAAAATCTAAACTTTTATAGATAATTCGAGATATCAACACTCAAAATTTAAAGATGGTATAAGAAAATTAAATGTATCATTTTGAGTCTAGTTTCCAAAACACTAATTTTTAAAAAAATGGTTAATTATAACTAGGTCAAAATGTAAAATTTGAAGAGGAACTCGTATTTTTTAAAGAAAATAGAGTAGATAAATGGCCATGTGCTGCACCATTTTTTGATAAGCGTTTAATATTGTTTGAAACCCTTTGGTGAAATTTTATATAAGATATTATATTTTTTGACCTATATTTTTTTAATATTTTTTCAATGAATACTTTTTTTTAGTGATTTTTTCAAGTAAATAGATCCTAAAAATTGATAAAAAATGGATAGCCACTTGTGCAGCGTGCCTAACTACCTAAAAAAAATGAAAATTAGTTTTTTTTGAATGAGTGTATAATTAGGACTTTTTTGTGATCATATAATTTTTTTTCACTTGAATTAATGAAAAACAAAATATATGAACATGTATAGGCATGCATGTTTGTGGCATGTAGTGGCCTAAAAAAGGTATAGTTAGAAATCAACATAGTTTGAAACCTTAAATTAGTCTAAAAATTATTAAAATCAAATTTTTGGAAATAGGAGAGCATGATAATCATAATTAAATTAAGTTTTTGAATTTTAATATCAAAATTCATAGTGTATTTGGTAATCAAAGTTCAATTTTGTTGTTTTTTATCAATACTCTCAAGCTCGATTGTAGATTGACAGGTCCAAGCCTTTGGCTCAAGAATCCAATCCATTCCTAAGCCAAAAGGCTTAGTTTTTGAATTAAAATAAAAATAACATGATCACATTAATAAAATAATCAATTTATTAACCACATTTATAATGTGATTGCATTAGTTAATAATGGGATCGTATCAATAATATGATCATGTTATATATTCATAACACCCAAAAATGAATGTTTGATATTGAGCTCAAATTTTATATACATTCTTATATGTTATTGAGATCCATATTATTGGTGTTATTTCATGTGATATGAGAAATTTACCTAACCTTGGATAGTGAATTAAGGTGTCATGGTATCACATTAGACTTCAAAATTTTTACGAGCATTTTAATATGTTGACTTGACTACTTATAATTACTTGGTTTTAAAGTGTAAATCATTATAAATTTTTAAGATATAACTAATTTATCATGATATGTCACAAAATTAATTTTAAATGTGTGTCCAAAACTTAGCCTTTGGAGTACCAATCTAGCTGTGCATCTAAATTAAATTGGGGCTATTTTGAGCCCCTTCAACCTAACTACATGACTATAAAATGTGATCTTTGGGGGTTGATCGTCTCCAATTTCATTAGTTCAATTGAATAAAAAAAAACATTATTTATTTATATGCAAGTTTTACATGTATATAATGTGGTTTTGAGCTCAATAAACTTGAAGTCATCTGCTAATGAATGCACATGTTGATTAATTCAATTGTGGAGGTAATAAGGGTCAAAATGAGCCACATGGACCTATCTTAAATCATATATGATGTGATTTAGAGTGAAATTAACCCTAATGTCATGTCATATATAATTAAATAGAGATTTGATTCATTTAATGAAGGAGGCATTTGAGACCAATTTGAACCCCTTCAAGAGCAAGATATGATTTGGGGAAAAATTAAGTTTGATTCTATCATGAATTGATCCAATTAGTCATTTTGGGTAATTAGGGGCATGATTTGGGAAAAATTAATCCCCTAAACCAAATTTATGGCTTAATTAATTATATAATATATGCAACATGTATATCTTAACTGATCATAATTTTATTAAAAATGTAAACATGAAGGGAATTATCACAAATAGGTGAATAAGTAGCTCAAATTTTCTTCAATTACCTTAGTGATTGGAACCTATATCTAATATCTTAAACCCCAAACCCTATAATATTTACTCTAAACCTTAAACCATATACCATTTAGCTTAAACCCTAAGCCATATGCCATAAACCCCAAAACCTTTAAATTGTGGGCCCTAAACCTTAAACTAATAAATTTAAACCCAATTAACATCCTTTATATAGTAATAATTAGGTTCAAAGGGATCAAATTAGTCAAAATTGCATCACTCATTACCATAATTTATTTAATTGGCTCAAATGGTGATGATGTGGGGGTTAATTGAGCCCCAAATCACATTCTTTACTCACATATCTAGGTTCAAGGAGCTCAAATTTTCCTCAATTACCTTCAAAATTATAACTTATATACCCTAAAAACTAAACCCTAAACCCTAAACCCTAGATTTCATAACCCCTAACATTTAAACTATAAATATAAACTCTTTAAACCTTGAACCAATCATTTTAGCCCAAATTAACATCATTTAGACTAAGAATTAAGTTCACAAGTTTAGTTTAGCCTAAATCACAAGAATAATTATCCCATTTGAATTATTTACTTAATATTCATGATGACATGGGGTAATAATGACAACCCAAAAACACATTATATAATCATAAATAGGTCCAAGTGGTTCAAATTGTCCTCTATCTTTTTGATTAGACCATATGTACCTTGAACCCTAAACTTTATAGGTCTTAAAGCCCAAGCCATAAGCCATAAACCTTGTAACCTATATTTTAAACCTTAAACAAATAAATTTATCAATAATTAAAATCATTTAGAGTAATAATTAGGTATATGCATTATAAGTAATTTGGCCTGAATCACATAACTCATTGCCCTAATTGACTAATTAGTGAACAATCTATGATGATGTGGGGGTTAATTAAGCCCAAAAATATAGTGGACCCTATGTACACCCTAAAACATATATATATATATATATATATATATATATATATATATATATATATATATATATATATAACCCTAAGCCCTAAATGATAAACCATAAACACTATACCCTAAATTATAAACCATAAAATCTCCCTATTTACCAATCAATTTAGCCCTGATTAACATCCTTCATAATAAGAATTAGGTTCACATGGCATATAAAAATTAGATGTTATATACACCCTTAAGCCTAAACCCTTTAAGTTCCATAAAACTTAAATTGTAATCCCTATACCATAATGCCTTAATCCCTAAACTTTATGTACTAATGCCCTAATCCCTAATTAGGGTCAAAACGAGCCATATGAACCTATTTTAAATTGTATATAATGTGATTTGGATTGAAATTAACCCTAATGTCATGACATATATAATTAATTATTTTAAGAGTTGATTGATTTAATTAAGGAGGCATTTGAGGCTAATTTGAACCCCTTTAAGGGCAAGATATGATTTAGGGCAAAGTTAAGTTTGATTCTGTCATGAATTGATCCAATTAGTCAATTTGTGTAATTATGGGCATGATTTAGGAAAAATTAATCCCCTAAACCAAATTTATGGCTTAATCAATTATGTAATGTATGAAACATGTATGGCTTAATTTACCCTACTTTTATTAGAAATGCAAACATGAAGGCAATTGTCATAAATAGGTGAACAAACAACTCAAATTTTATTCAATTAACTTAGAGATTTGACCCTATATCTTATATCTTAAATTCAAACCCTGTACCATTTAACTTAAACCCTAAACCATAAGCCCTAAACCCCAAACCCTTTAAATTGTAGACCCTTTAACCCTAAACCAATCAAATTAGCCTCAATTAACATCCTTTATAGTAAGAATTAAGTTCATAAGGATCAAAATGGTCAAAATCACATCATTCATTACCATAATTGACTTAATTGGCTTAAATTGTGATAATGTGGGGGCTAATTAAGCCCAAAATCACATTCTTTACTCATAGATCTAGGTCCAAAGAGCTCAAATTTGCCCCACTCACCTTCATGATTATACCTTATATACCTTAAAACATATACCTTAAGCTCTAATCCTTAAATTTCCTAATCCCTAAACTCTAAAACATAAATATAAACTCTTTAAACCCTAAACCAATCATTTTAGTCCACATTAACATCATTTAGACTAAGAATTAAGTTCACAGGGCTTAGTTTGGCCTAACCACATGAATGATTTCCCCATTTTACTAATTCACTCAATCTACATGATGACATGGGGTATAATGACAACCCAAAAACACATTCTATAGTCACAAATATGTCCAAGTGATTCAAATTATCCTCAATTATCTTTGTGATTGACCTTGTGTACCCTGAACCCTAAACCTTATAGGTCTTAAACCATAATACCTAAACCATAAACCCATTACCCTATATTTTAAACCCTAAAACAATTATTTTATCACAAATTAACATCATTTGGAGTAATAATTAGGTATATACATTGCAAGTAATTTAGCTCTAATCACATTACTCATTGTCCCAATTGACTAAAATTGATAAGCAATCTATGATAATGTGGGTGATAATTAAGTAAAGAAACACAACAGACCCTATGTACACCATAAATCATATATACATTTAATCATAAGCCCTAAATAATAAACCCTAAACACTATACTCTAAATTATAAACCATAAAATCTCACTATTCACTAATCGATTTAGCCCCAATTAACATCCTTTCTAGTAAGAATTAGGTTCACATGAAACAGAGTGATTAGACCTTATATACACCTTTAAACCTAAACCCTATGCCATAATCCCTAATCCCTAAGTTCCCTAAAACATAAATTGTAAGCCTTATGCCCTAATATCCTAATCCCTAAACCCTATGCACTAATGTCCTAATCCCTAATCCCTAAACCCTATGTAATAATGCCCTAATCCCTAATCCCTAACCTATATTAATTATAATTCAATGATGTTATTAAATAACATGATCACGCTATTATCAATATAGATAAAAATTGCTTCTCAAAGTCTATGTTTAACTCGAATTGAGTATTAAGAATAAACATTCACCTTATATAACATAATCATGTTATTGCATAATGTGATCACATTATAGCATAACATGATCATGTTATTATTAATATAGATAAAACTTTCTTTTTAACATCTATTTTTAACGCAAATAAAAAATTCTATCTCCACAAACATTCTTTATGTACATTTGAGGGACCTACAATACTTGTGTACTTTTGACCCCAACTTTGAAAAACTATCAGTTGTCCTTAATGGGTGATGGATCATGTTAAATGAAGAGGAATATTTTTAAGAACAAAAAACCATAGTAATTAGAAGAGTTGAGAGACAACATACAAATGCAAAAACTTTGTGGTAAACAAGGTAAAAATCCTAATCCTGATGAACCAAATGCCATAAATAATGAGCCAATCAATAATAATAAATTTAAAAATGATGAAATTAACCATAATGAATTGAATAATGATGAAATTGACCATAATAAAATAAATAATAATTAAATTGAAAATAATTAATTAGATAATGTTGGAATTTTACATTCAAATTTTCAAGTTTTTGATTTTGTTGATGATGAGTCTATGTATAATGCTTCAATCCCCATGAATGAATAAAATTTCATGGAAACAAATAATGATGAAATTAAAAATCAATAAACTTGCATGAAAACATATAATGAAGAAATAAACAATGAAGAAAATGTCATCCCACCTCTAAAAAATGAAAGTAGTAACAATTTTGAAACACCCTCAACAAATTCCACCATTAACAATACCTTCAAGATTTGTGCATAGAAAAGACTAGTACGTAATTAAAGTTGATGAAAATATTTTAGAACCAATGCACAACAAAATGTCAATTTCCATTCAAGAAGACTAGTTCAACAAATTTGGGATAGTTTCTTTCATAATTTGGATTATGATAGTTCAAGATATCAATTATTTGTTTCATTGATAAAATTGACTAAGACGAGACCTATAATGTACACATTAGGGATAAAAACATATAACATGGATGATTAAAACAATGAAATTATTGAAAATATACATGAAGAATATCATGCTGTAGGCCCAAAATCACACACCCGAGATTGTAATGTTGCTTGGCGTATACTTACAACTTGTGTAGTAAGTGGCTAAATAGGAAAAAAATGAATGCTTTCAAAAACAAGATAAACACTTAATATAAATAGAAAAACATTAATGAATAATTGAAAGACATGAAAGACTTAATGAACCTAATACCAAAGAGCTCTAGGCATTCTCTGGTAGACTTCCATAAAAGGACAAGGCTATAGCCGATACTCTCAAAGAGTTACTCAATTTTAAAAATATAATACAAGAGTTTCACCCAATGCAAGATATGTAGTGAGAAAAAGAGTTGGTTCTCATAATTATGAATCCCATGTGAAACATTTATTGGATATGATTCAAATATAATTATACTCTAAGTTTTTGGAAAAACATTCAAAAATTTCTATTTATCAAAGATAGTTTGAGATGCCTAAGCCTTTTTTTATAAAAATAAATCACACACACACCACTTATTGTTGTAGGCAACATGTTGAATTTTAAATGCACTATGTTTTTTGCCATATTCATTGTACTTTGCATAATAATTTTTTTGGCAAGAGTGTGGCATTGAATTTCCACCAAAATTAGCCATAAAATTTATTCCAACTATTTTTTTCAAAAGACCGGATGGAAAATTATTTTATAAAAAATCATGTTTAGTTAAAAATTATAGCATTTGTGGTGGATTGCCAAAAATAAAAAATTGTATCTATGAGGAGAGTACAAGTGCAATTAGACAGGGATTAGTTGGTTTAAGCAAATATAAATTAGTAATTTATCAAGTAAATGATGACAAAGAATCTAAAAGGTGTGAGCTTGTTACAAAAAAGATACATGTTTCCAAAATTTTGGTCAAATTTAGGGAGAAAATTATTTATGAGTATGAAGGCACACACACAGGGCTAGATGATTGGATGAACATTTCAAGATAATCAAGGATACATTCCCACTTGGTTCAATTATTTCAATAATTAGACATTCAAACTCCAAATGGAAGTTCAATCATAGTATTAAAACTCATCACAAGTTTCCATATTATTGCATATAGCATTTATGCATGCATTTGATGGTACCGAGAAGCAACATAAAATATTAAGGGAGTACCATTTCTATATCAACGATGACTGATCACATTGTTCATAATATGTGCAAGGTTGTTTTAGAAGTTATATGAATAATTGATTTAGAGGAACATTACTTTCAATCAACATTATATTTAGTTCGACAATTGCACATCACAATTCAAAAATGCATAGATGTTTTATTGGTTGAGTAGGATGCATGTTACCATTAGTGTAGAACAAATTTAGAGTTTCACTAAGGTTGGCCATGGAAAAGGGGATCATGATGATGCTGGAGCATGTGTAAAAAGAGACATTTCAAGAGAGGAGTTGAAATTTGAAGATGGTACTAATTTGACAAATGCAAAAACTGTGGTTGAATGGTGTAATGAGAACATGTGTCATGGTGCTCAACCAAATTTTACTATTCGTAGACATTTTTGGTTAATAAAAGAAGAACATTTGGTAAAGTATGAGGATTGTATGACTCTAATGGGTTCAAGTGAGTTCCACTCATTTTATAGCTCAAATGCAAGTTCTTGGACTATTCATATGAGATACTTAACATGTTTTTTGCTTTGTATGAGTGGAATCTATTCTAAATGAATGTGAGTCACAAGAGTGGGTGGATGATTGGAGTTTCAAACCTTTAATTACAATCAACACATATCAGGTTCTAATAGCATTACAACTTACATATATGACATTATCAAATGACATTGACCATGTATTTCATCTAATATAACTAGGTTTAATATTTTTCATCATGTACAATTTATTCTCATTATATATCTTTATAGTGTCACTAAAAATGTTTTTTTGTGATACAAGGCATGTTTTTACAGTTATTGTAGATGAAAACAAGGAAGAGGGTACATATTACTACTTGTGTTAGTGTGTAGAGAGAGAAAAAAATAACTTTCCTAGTTATAGATGGAGAAGACATTGACTATCCCATTGTGTTAGTGGTAGTCATTGGAACTTGATTTCAAAGTTATCCTATAAAAAAATTAGATCAATGGTTGTTTGCAAAGTTTGAAACACATAGGAATATATTGCATTATTCAAATTTGATTCTTGTAATGAATATTCAATAATAAAAATATCATGGGAGGCCATTAAACAAAAAACTATGGAAAGTTCAAGAGTTAGACCATGAAGCTATTATTGATACTATCAAGGTTAGAACATATCTTAATGGTTCGTTAGATTGAAATACATAGGTATGTTGACTTTTAAAATGTAGATGTAATCAATTTTACCAAATATTTTTTTAGTTTCTAGATAGTACATATGAATTTCTTCTTTAATTACTTACTAACATTTTTTGTAGGTTAGTGGTGCTACATAAGCTTCCACCTTCATGTGGTTGGCACTATTAATAAAAAATTCATATTCTTGAAGTTAAAAGAAGATTGCTAAAAGTACTTCGCATTTGTCTTTGAAATAAGGTTGCTTGGAATGAAGGAAGGCATAGAAGGAGCATCATGGTTATTTGAAGTGTTTGATGTGGTAAAATTCCTTCATGAATTGACCTATATTTGGGGATGGTGGTCTCCTTAATTCTATTTTGATCTTAACTCACCATATCCTTGCCTTCAATACTTCACTTATTCTTCAACCAACTTATTTTCAACTCCCATGAAGTAGTTCCATTATTATAGGGTAGTTTGAAAGAACTTTAGTGCTTCTTTGACTCCATCAAATGACTATTTACTTGCTCAAGGCATATGGGTAGCATGTTTTACATTATTGAAAACCTGTTTCCTAGGAGATCATGGTCTAACTATCTCCTCATTCAACATTTATTCCTTCTTACCTACCTGCAACCAATTGTCAACTCTCAAGTTTCCACTCTCTCATTACATTCACTAGCATCTTCATGATATTGCATGATTTTCAATGTATGATACCCACTTATGGCCATTCCTCCACCTTAAGCATGTAAAGTAAGTGTAGGCATCTTTTGAAGTCTTATTACATCTCAAAATCTGATGAAAAGACTCAAATAGGGACCTCTTTCCTTGGAGAGACAAATTAGATCTTATTAATTCTTGACTACATTAATCCACCTCATTAGTGTAGCCAAGGTGGATAGTGTAGAGATCAAACTTCTCTTGATTCTTGACATTCATATGGTTTCAATTTATACATGTTTGAACTTAGGCTAAAGGTTCCCTAACTAAGTGTTTTTGGTTATTGTAAGATTATAAGTGAACCAAAATGCTCCTTATCATGTGCCTTGTCAACTTTTGTGAATTGGTGCCTTCGAGGGGAATCCACAGTAAGAGGAAAATAATTGCACTAGGTACCCTCTATGGACATCCATAACAAGCGAAGAAGAACTGCTCTAGATGCCTTTTCATTGATATAGGAAATCCAACATGATGGAATTATCCTCTTGACACATATCTTGTTGAATGTGTCAAACACGCTGCCACCACTCCAAAGATCTACAGAAGGAGTAAACCAAAAGAGACGAATCAATGTTCTAAATACTTAGCCCACATGCCCGTTCTTTTGGGGTGCCAATCCCATTGTAAGGTGGGAGGTTCGTATGACTATTTATTGTAATGGAAACGGATCAAAAGTTCATGCTTCACTTGGTCCCATTACAACAAAGTATTATTACGAGGTTGCATGGAGCAAATATCTTAATCAACTCATCCTATCCTCCTCGTGTGATATACATACTTCCAATTTTCAACAAAATATGGAGGTGCTCTCAATCTTTTGTATTTGGTTAGCTTGGTAAGGCCCACCTTGATGTTGAAGATACGTGGAGCAAATACAAGGCATACTTCCAATTTCTGAAAAAATATGGAGGTGCTCTCAATCTTTTGTATTTGGTTAGCTTGGTGGACCTCAATAGACGAATCAATGTTCCAAATACTTGGCCCACATGCCCGTTCCTATGGCGTGTCAATCTTGTTGTAAGGTGGGAGATTCCCAAGACTATTTTTTTTTGATGGAAACGAACCAAAAGTTCATGCTTCACCTGGTCCGATTGCATCAAAGTATTCTTGTGGGTAGCCATCCTATCCTGCTTGCGCGAAAGACATACTTCCAATTTCTTAAAAAATATGGAGGCGCTCTCAATCTTTTGTATTTCGTTAGCTTGGTAAGGCTGACATTGTTGATTCGACAAAATTTCTTACCAGTAACTTTGGCGTTTTAATCACTCACTGTTAGCAACTAATAGACGTAGAAAGTAACAGCGGTGCAAATTCATTTACTATTGTCTGTGGAGTTGGACGAATGAGAAACGTAGCAATCTGAAGCAGACTTCGGCAGGCGGCAAAGACAACGTCAATGTCTTTGTTTAAAAGGCAAACATGCTCCTGTCGACATTGATTTTGTATGTTAATTCTGTCAAACAATCTCGATAATTTCATTAACGCTCACAAACAAGCTTGAAAAACGTAACATCCTTCTAATGAGCGTGTGATAATGTTCCAAGATTTAAGTTTTTTTTTTGGTTGGTGGGTCGGTGGTCATATTTATGACTTTTTCAAATTGCTGCCTGCCACTTAAAATCTGGATGGAAAAATTGTAAATAAAATGTACGTAGATGAAAATAAAGACCATTTAATCTTAACCTTAAGTTGTCACCCTTAGGAAGTGGTTTCATGGAATGGGGCCTTCCAAATTTTCTTAGTGGATGTTATAGAGTAATTTAAACAACATCTGTTATAAAATGGTTCTAACATATAAAAGTTATGTATTAATTCTTTTACTAGATAATATTTTAATATATCATATTGTGCTTTTTAATATTAGTGTAAATAAAATTTACCATTCAATTTTATATATATATATATGCATTCAATTATTTATATATATATGTATATGCAAGAACATTAAAATAAGTTAAAAGTGTCCAAAGGATGTATAAAAAAGAGAAAATAAACTATATATGGGCCATATCATATTACAAATAAAGTATCAAAATAAAATAAAGTATTATACCACATTTATAATATAAAAAGAGACAAAACCACCAACAACAAATACCCAAAAGAGGGTCCAAATTAGGGCTTACATCTCAAAACACTTATAATCAAGTTCCTTTTATAAAATGGTTTCAAGATATAAAATTTATGTATTAATTCTTTTACTAAATAATATTTTAATGTATCATATTGTGATTTCTAATATTAGTGTAAATTATAATTATATATATATATATATATATATATATATATATATATATATATATATATATATATATATATATATATCCGCAAGAATATTAAAACAAATTAAAGTGTTCAAAGGACACACAAAAAGGAGAAAATAAATCACATATGGGCCACATCATGCTCCAAATAGAGTATCAAAATAAAATAAAGTATTATACCATATTTACAATATAAAAGGAGACAAAACCACCAACAACAAATACCCAAAAGAGGGTTCAAGTCAGGTCTTACAACTCAAAACACTCATAATCAAGTTCCTTTTCAAGAGGCCCATGTCCCTTAGCACAGTTCTCAAGTCCCTTCACTATTCTTGTAGGTCCCTAGTGTTTAACATTACTAGCAACCCCATTAGTCAACTGACTATCACCCCCCACTTGAGAAATTAGGTTAGTATGAATTTGATTCAATACTCTATCCCTATCATTCTTGTTCCTATTATCTATGAAGTTTCAAATCATGTCTATAAGGTTATTCACATTAGTTTCACTTAAAATATTAATACCATTTTGAAGCACACCCCCGTAATATTCAACAAGAATTTCACTAGTAAACTCTGAAGATTGTGAGCTACCAACACATAAGAAAGCCTTATCTTTACTCTCAGCTGTCAGATCAACTGAATTCTCTTATTAAAAGTGATGGAGAGAATATTGCAAGACAATGAGAAGTTCATCATTGATTTTTTTTTCTCATTTTGGAAAAGGAGTATCCTACTAAAAAAGGATCAATATCATATCCCTTTTCAAAATAGGTATACTTTGTAATATCCCACTCATATTTTGATATTTTAAAATACGTTGCAGTCCCTTGTAGGGTTCCCTAGTCTTACAAAGGGATCATTATATGAAATCCACTTGTTGTAATAGAAAATTGGATGCTATCTTTATCATTCTAGACCTCTGAAACTTTTCCATTTAAACCTATGGCACCTTTAGTTGAAGCTATATCCGCACAACAACAAGTCTCACAATAAATCCTATCGATAAGTTAGCAAGCACCTTAGCCTTCAACTAAAAAAAATACCTAAATTCCTTTGCTTCTAAAGAAACCACAAAATCTAATTTAAGAAAACTAGTTATAATTTTTGAAATAAACTATGAGTTTTCTTTTTGGGAGTCACATAACCAAAAGCCACATTTTTGCTCCAAGTTAATAAGTTCAAGGTATTGGAGGCTTATGTTTATCATAAGGATGGTGGTGTCATGAAAAATGTTGGTGGAGGTAATATCCTAGTAGAGATAGTGGAAGGACTCTATTTTCATGTTAGGATAAACTTACTTATAAATCATAAAAGTGTTACTAATATCCTCATAATAATCACCTAGGGCTTTGACACTAATACTATGTGATTCACTTTTTATGCGAATTTGGATTGGTTCTTTGATAAGAAAAATTTAATGGCATATATTAAAAAACTTGAAGGTCATTAGGCAAATCAGTTTCTCAATGGTGTTGAATTAAATTGGAAGTTGTATAATAGTGTAAGAGAATTATGAGGGTTGACTATAGGATGCAATCACTAGACTGCATCATCTAGTCATCCATCTACATACTATAGATGACTTCCTGCTTTAGTTAGCATGGCTATCATTTGATAGCCAAACTATCAAACAATAGTGCAATAGCTAAATGATAAATGCACTATCATCTACTAACATAATAATTGAATGATAGTGTCATTATCATTTGACCACTATGCTACCAAATGATAACATGAACATGACTACCGTGTGGTAACTATACTATTAGGAGCTAGCACATTTTCCAGTTCATAGATGTTAACTATCAGTTCACAGATGCCATCTGTCAGTTAACATATGCTAGCTATCAGTTTAGGATGCTAGCTACCTATAAATACAGTCTGGTCACTTTATTTTACACACTTAAACCATGAATTTTCCATTCCCATCTCCTAGAGCCCTAATTCACAGTAAAGCAAATCACCTCCTAAGCACCACCTAGACACCACCTATGCCATAATCACTGCCCCAAGATTGTATGTGTCTAAAATACTATACAAGAACCTCATGTGCCTATAGATATTATGATTTTTAGAACAATAAGATGCATACATGGACTAGGTTAGAAGGTGCATTCACAAGGGATTATCAAGATGCCCCAATATGACATAGATACCACTTTACTCATTACTATGCTTAGGAGTTATGACCATGTTGAGTCCATGTTCACAATGAAGGTATAATTATAGGGGTTTTTATTTGGGGTTGGCCTAAAATCCATTGCTTAATAGGGATCCCCCTCATAGATACTAATGTTTTTACCACCCATACATCTTTGACATATTAGGAGAAGAAGTATTTGGTGTCTCACTTTGACCTACCGATTGAGGGTTCATACTAGTTTGTTGAATTGGTTTTTTCATTTACAAATTATTTTAAAATTTATACATTTACTAAATATTCTTAATAGTGAATAATATATAATCATCAATTAAAAGTTCAATTCTCTCTCAACCAATATATTTTATTTTCATACAGGTGGGCAGAATCACAAATCCAGCAGGGGCCTCCCTGTATAATATAGTAATAATCCTTTTCTTCTAGCCAAGATATAATTCTTTTGGGCTAGAATTGTACTATAAGGGAGAGCATCAGACATACTGATCTAGGTTATGGTGTATATATTCTATACTTTGAGTGGCTAAAAATTTGATTGGTGTTCATATCAGTCTAACAAAACTATCAATGATTTAATTTTTTCTGTTACCATGTTAATGATTGTACTTTTACATGTACCAATTATATTATTTATTTTTACAGTGAGGCACTTCATGAATTATAAATGAAGAGTAAAAATATTCCAATTACTTGATTTAACCTTTTAGGGGTTTACTATGAAAATCCTATGTTTAGATTAAAGGGATGAGATGTTTAAATCAGTCAAATAAATATGCAATAATTAACTACTGATTTGTTATATAATTAGAGCTTCTTTGAATTTCTAAAAATATCAATAAATAGGGATAAATAAATAACTATCTAAAAACTAACTATTAAAGATGATCTAAGTTCTAAAAGTTAAGATTTGGGTAGTTCTGAGTATCGCCAACAAGATTTTGGTGTTTTTCCACTCACTAGATAGTACCATCTAGTATGGATAGTAGCACCATGTTCGTGTAGTGTCCCTTTTGTAAGACTTCCTATTTTATAGGAGCACCTATGCCTATGATTGTAGGTCCTATTCCTATGTGAATGAAACTTGGAGCTCTGTGTTATTCTTGGAAAACTTGAATTAGTGTGTAAATCTTAATTCTACTTGAAAGTATGGCATGATCAATAATTATGTGTTTTTTTAGTAGGATGGGCTGGATAACCTAAACACTCCACTATGAAGAGAGTTTCCTACTTAATAATACTCTAAAGAGGGATCAAACCCAATATAGTTATCCCACCTAGTGTTTGATGCAAGTGCAAGTGAATGCTAGAATGAGAGTGGGATTGGATGCCTTGAATGTGCTTGAGATTTAAATTTTTTGAAACTTAGGGTTAGGGCCACTTTATATGGTAGTATGCAAAAATAGGGTAGAATAGCAATCAAATACCTTGATTTTTTTCAACTTTGTCTTTGGTTTGAATAAATTTTACATCTATTTTTCATCTAGTCAATAGAGGTTAATTAGACTTGTATTTATAGAGTTTTGTCACTTGTGTAGATAAGAAAATGTGCTTAGGCCAAACTTAGGAGGGGAAAACATTTAAAAAAGTATACATTGGGAAGAGCTAGGGCTAAGATAGTAGCACCCAATTGGGGACATTAGCACCATGTGGTTTTAGTGTCCTAAATGTGATGCTAATGTCCTATTGGTAGACTACTAAACACATTGGATTGGTATCTAAGATGACAGTTCTATGACTATGTTTTGACTGGCTAAAGATGACTATCATATATTGAATGATTTAAAAAGTATGTTTAAGACTTTAGGATAGGTTTGGGGTCAAGATAGGAGTAGGTTAACTAAAATGACACTCTTAACATCTAATTTCCACTTTTAGGTGATTACATTTCCCCCCTCCTTTATGCTAGTAATGCAATAAAGTGAAATGACTAGTATGAAGGAAAAGTAAGCATACCTAGACTTACCTTGGAAGTGAAGCCTATGTAGTTGTATTTGAGTATGTGAATCTAGGTTTACATTTGTGGAACATGATTCAAACCAATTTCCTAAAATGAAACATGCAAAAATTAGTCCTTATTTAAAGAGATGATCAAAAGTAAAAGACTATGCTGAAAGAATGTAATTGAGTAAAGCTGAGTAAAGAGAGAGGAAAGGAATGAATACACTTTATTGGGTATGTGAATCAATGCATGAACCTATTGATAACGTAGAATGTGATATCAAGTGTATATAATGTATATAATGATATGGGTTTTTCCATTCCATCTGATTAACTTGTTTGAAGTTGAGTCTATGAAAATCATGTGTCGTGCATATGCCTCCAATCTGGTATTTGAGTATACTAAATATAAAATGAGTATGTATTAGTTAAATTTGTGTAATTTAATTAAATGTGAGAGTGATCATGATGCACATGATGCCCAAAAATCATACAACTAGTATGATTCTAAAATGAAATGAATAAATTTGAGCTAAATCTAAACATGACTATTAAACCTATTACTGTATTTATGTAAATCTATACTATACCTAATGCACTAGTCTAAATGATCTAGAATGTCCTAAAGCTAGGGCCACTGAATAGTATCAACTTGTAGTGGATAGTAGTGCCCTATGGTGGTAGTGTCCCAATATAAGAATTAATGTATGCTTGGTCTAATTTTTGAGTGATCTAAACTAAATCCTAAGTCTTTATTCTATTCTATGTCTGCTCTGAGTCTAATGTCTAAAATTGAGCATGTGTGCCAAAATTTATTTGGGAATAAAAATGTAGGACCCTATTCTCTATGACAAACCCTTATGAATTTCCTTCTTTTGAGGTTAGTTTTGAAACCTATGTAAAAATTTCCATCTAAAGAAGTAGCTCTGAAAAATGTGTTATCTAGAGCATGTGCATGATATTTTAATTTAATGAATAATACATAACATCAAAATGTAAATGAATCTAAGCATAATTAGGTAATGTGAGATGTATGTAATCTAGCATTGTATAAGGGTGTCAAGATATATGTAATCAATGTGTATAGTAACAAATCTTAGTAACTACCTAGGGGGATAGGGCATGATGTTCATCATGGTTCCCAAGTATGAAGGGTAGATTTATAAGGTCCCTCATGGCATCAAAAATTGGTGTGTGTGTGTGTGTGTGTGTGTGTGTGTGTGTGTGTGTGCGTGTGTGTGTGTGTGTGTGTGTGTGTGTGTAACAAGAAAATACAAGTGTCATGGTATATAATCATACCAAAAAACAAACATACAAACATATGAGGCACACAAAATATAGGTCAAGGGGTCAAAATTCAAGGGACAAGTGCATGCGCCACTAAATTTGACAATGAATACATACAAGGCCATGTTCAAATGTCCACATATGCAATAAACAAATAGTTTGGCATATAGCCTCATATAAGGACATGTTTAAATGTCTACATATAGAAGTATCAAGAAACACACACAAGAGACATGGGCACATCTAAGGCATACAACTAGAGAAGTGGAATAGAGCCAAAGAACAATGGCTTTTTTAAATTCCCTCAAAGATGGAAGAAGCATAAGAAACATAATCAAGTCTAATATAGGAAAACTACAAATCAAATCAAGTATAAATATGTATTATAAATCTATGTAGATGCTAAGATGCATATATACTAAGTGTATATAGTGATAGTCAACAAAAAATCTAAGCAATGAGGAGAGATGATTAACATCAAGATAAATCAATGCATAAACTAGAATGTATAGTATGTAAAGATAAAACATGGTTATAAAAACTATGTAGAAGATGCCCTCAAGTGGGTAGATATGTCAAATGTATAAACCTAGATCGATGTAAATTCCCCCAATGGGAAGATAATATATGGTCTGGATAAGTGTAGTGGACCAGACTCCTATCTAGAATCTACAAGCACTTGATAAGAATAAATGAATCATGTGTATGATAAAATTGACTATAGTAGGATAAATATCAATATAAAATATTTGGAAAGTAGTAGAAATGTAAACATAACAATGCATACAATCTATAAATTTTGTATTTTCAAAAATATTTGAATATTTTTATATTTTGACATATTATATTGTTTTTGTGTTTTCAGAGTATAATCTATGTAGAATCAAATGAAAACAAACTATATACAACGAGGGAGAGAGAGAGAGAAGGAAGTATTTATAAAGGTAGGAACCATAATAACTAATGAGTCTCATGGGAGACTCACCATCACCATGACATGTGTCGAATAGGGGAACTATGATTATGTGGTAGTGTGAAAGGTCAACTATGAGCCCATGATCTATTGTGATATATAATCTGAGTTTCAATCTTCCTGAGTAGTGATGCAATGATGTTGTGGTAATGATTGAAATGCCTTGTGAGATATAGGGGCCTTAGGGATCCATTTGGCATAAGTTTAAGCTTTAGGTGATGTACGTGCCCTATTTAGAGAACCCTTAGATCTCAATATAATTAATCTTAGTGTAAAATTCATAAAGGAATGTCCTCTAGAATCTGTGACATAGCTATGATGCAATGGTATCTATAGTAATGGTCTTTAAGGGAGAGTATGCATACGTGTAGATAATATAGAAGTAGACCTAGCCTTCAATAAGGAATCTATTGAACAGTTTAATATATGCATAGGAACTATAATCTCTACTATAATTGATAACCATGCAATATCTAGCAATGCTAGAACTGTAACTAGAAATTATGCAAGAAGTGCTTGTGAGATGGGAATATGATACTCATATGGGACACCCTCAATCTAACCACCTGATTAACATGTATAAACATTAGGCATCAATGTATTTTAGATGGTATGACTTGGAGATACTATAATTATGGCCTACCTAATAATATATCGAGTATATCTTCACTTGGAACTACTAGGAACTGAGTGGCTATATGTGCTGGTCTAACTTGTAATAGAATCATAGTCTCACAAATAGAGATCTAAAAATGGCCACTAAAACCAATAATGACTGTATGTATGGGTAATATATCCCACTCTATGTATCCCAAGTGCTATAAGAGTGCCATGGTACACATGCTTATGCTTGACCCATTGCCAACCATAACACTATGACTAGGATGGTGGTTCTATATATGATCATATTAAGAGTGCATGTAAATATATGACATCATCCAAAATATCCTAATCTAAAAATATAATAAGTGGTATAGATAGCACTATAGTGTGATACATGCCAATAATATTATGCATTAGATTTATCTCCTATATAACTGTGCAATAGGAATTTGGTGGTGGATGTGCCTGGTGTGTACAGTGAATACCTGATGTGCCCCCTACCTCATTAGATATATACTTTGGGAAAGGATATAAAAATATTTTAAGTGTCTTTGCCTATGTGGGTGTTCCCACATCAATAATATTAGCCTCAATAAAATCTTGTATCTTGTGTTTTAAGATAATGCATCTATCTATTGTGTGATATGGTGCCCTATTATACTCATAGAATGCATTTGAATTATAAATATTTGGAATAAGCCATGTCATATCAACCTATTTAATTAGAGGGAGAGATATGACATTACATTCTACTAGTTGTTGTATAACTCATGTTGGTGACTCTAGAAGATTAGTGAAGACTATGTATTGAGGAACATATAGAGCAAATTTGGGAGAAGACTCTAAAGCTGCATTGACAATATGATTTTGATCAATTTTATTTTATGTGGCCCTTGCCTTATATGAAAGTTTTTTTTTACTCTTAAAATTTGAATCTAATCCATTTATGTGTTTGAGTTTTCTCATTGCTAAGAGATTAACCTCTCTTTACTTAACTATGTGGCATATATTTGTAAATATGGGAAACTTATTCAACAATATAGCTTCATGCAATGATGGTAGTAGACTTTGTTTAAATTTATCCTAATGTTCTCTATATACCATGGGGATAGTCAATTTGGATAATATTGTCTTGTATCATAAGATGTAATTGGCAAGAGGCTCATTTAACTTTTGTTTTATCTATGCCACTTATGTATATGATATATTATCATTGATGTTGGTAGATAAATGTGCTAGGAACATATATGCTAAACGATTGAATACCATGATAAAATGAATTGGAAAATCATAAAACCACTATAGGGAATAGTTCTTGAGACTACATGGAAATATCTTTATAAGAAGCCAATCATTGGACACATAATCCAAGTAATTTTCATGAAAGGCTCTAAGGTGATTATCTAAGCCACCCTTTCCATAATATAATGTGAGATTGGGTGCCATGAAATTGGATGGCAAAGGAGTTGCTTCTATTTGATGTGCCAAACATGTATGTAAGAGAATATTGGAATTTTTTACATCCTAATTCCTCACCAAGAAAACTATCTGATTATCCATGTATATTTATAGTTGACACATTTGATTTGGTTAATTTGACTATGCTTTGAGATATATGTTTTTATGGAAGAAAATGGTATTGCTTAGGATACATGTTTGCATTGTTCTGAGTTAGCTATAGTGTATGTATTTACATTACAAACATGTTGATGTGCTATTTTAGTTATATTTTATGATGTATGCATATCATGTTGATATAGTCTAACTACCTACTTGTTGTGAGGTTGATGGAGGAGAAATCATCCATTAGAGTGTGACAGAGCATCATCAGAGAGGGTGATGTAGATGGATATATCAGAGGATGACAAAGAAACTAGATAGAACTCTGCACACACCACAATAGCTAGCACATGCTAGAATGCATAATAAATAGTTTGCACATATGATTATTTATACTTGCATAAATTAGTTGTTCATCATGATTTGATAGTATAGGCTAAATGGTTTAATGAAACTTATTTTATGTATTAGCATGTTTGATCATTAAATGCTAGTAGAAAATATGGTTTGCATATTTAGATTAAATCTAGTTTATTGATTTATGAAGTTCGCATTAAATTGCTATGGCATTTGGGTATGCTAATTAAATTAGTAAATTACAAAATTTCTATAATTTATGTTAAAATAAATAAAAGTTAGAAATTACCATTTAAGAGGGAAAAATGGAAAATTTTTTTTAAAGAGAAAAGACTAAAATTAATAAAAACCAAAGAAAGAAATACATTAAAAAAAATATAACAAAAACAAAAATCCAAAACAAAAGAAAAATATTATAAAAATAAAAGACTATGCCTATTTATAAAAGGAGGGTTTTGGGAAAGAGGGATCATATGAATTTTAGAAGAGAATTGCAAGAGAAGTATAGAGAGGAAGAAGAAGGAATAAGAAGAGAAGATAAAAGAAATTTATCTAGATCAAGTTTCTATCTAACAATCCAGACAAGCAGGTGGAGTATTTAAAATTGACATGTATATCTGTAGTATAAAATAAAACAATGATTTATATAGTCTTCTATAATGAAAAATTGTTTTGATATTTAAAAAAAAATATACATCAAAAATCTTATATTTAAATATATGCAGAATAGAATTAATGTAGCTCTATCCAATATTTTATATTCAAATATGGTAAGCTACCCACAATAGATATATATAATCCATAGATTATCAAGTATATATTAGTACAAATTATGATCTGCTAATATTTACAAATAATATATATACTACATATATTTATTCATAGATCTAAGTTTACTACTATACCAAAGCGCTCAAATGGTATGTACAGATTAGTATAGAAAATATTATACAAAATATTCTATAAAAATGAAGATATCGGTGAATTAGGACCGTAACCTATGCAAAGAGAATTATTAGTGCATGGTGATTTCTAAAGTATATGATATAATTGTTAGATATAATGTATAATAAATTATACCTATGGTATAGGTGAGTTATTTAAATAAAATCATTTCACTTATGATTGTAACTATTATAAAAATTGGAACATTGCACTCATATGATGTTCTTTATACAATTAAGTCACTGCACTTCCATCTAATAGATTGATTAATTTGAATGATTTCATGTGCTATGTACAAATAGATATTATTGGTCCATTTAACTATTATGCATTTAACCTACATGCCTATGAGTTCAAAACATAGGCTAAGCTATAATTTTATTAATCTATTATTAAAAATCAAACATAAACATAAATTGATTAACATAACTTAATTATATGCTTATAAACTAGTATTATGATTTAATTGACTATGGTAAAGTGATCACACCATAGTTTAGTTCTAGGATATTATGATTGATCATAATGTGATTTGTATTATGTATATATTATTATAATAATATATTAATCAAACAATTATCTACATTACTCTAGTGGTGATACATCATTCTCGAGGCATGATTGATTTAATCAAACAATCTGCTTCTGCTCTTTGATCATGTTGATCCATAATTTGATTTCTCATGGTAGGCATGGAATTCTCAATGAAAAATGTTTGATGTCATTTACTCTCATTGAATTCCAAATTTTTTCTTGTATGGGAGATGCTCATAGTGTAACAACTTAGCAGTTAACGAGCATTTCAATTTGTGAATATAGTGATTAACCGTGGAATATAGTGTTCTTTTCCTAGTTATATTAATTGAATGATTCAATTGATTATATTAGTGATAAATTATTCTTTGATAGATTTTGGGAATATAGAATTCATCTCATGGAGATTTATCATAAATACAGGCTAAATTGATTAGAAGTTGAAGATCCTTATTGGGTGGATCGTTGTTAAATTATATGGTAATAGATTTTCTGATAACCACCTCAACGTCATAGCTATGAAAATATATGCATCTAAACCAGTATTATTACGGTTTATATGTAATAAAAATAAATTTTACACATTAGTTATTTGTATGCATCCTAAATTATTACCATAGTTTTATTAACAAAAAACATAGATGCATGTATATTTCATCACAATCCCATATAAGAAAAAACCTACTAATATATTATAGTAACATTCATAATAATACCCACACTAATAGATGGATGTATACCATCTTGAGATCATAGTTTGTTAAACCAACCTATTAATTATTATGGTAGCTAATCTGATGGTAATGACATCATTGTGATCCTTTGTATATGCATCTATGCATTTAAACAATTTTTCATTTAAATTAGTGATCCTTATTAAATTAGTTAATGATCGACAATATTAAGGCTATCGTAAACTATTAATCAACATGCATCTAAACTATTACTATAACATGGATAACTTTTATCTATTAAAAACTATTGAATAGTATATTGTATTTTGATCCATTGTTAACTTGTTTACTATATGTAACATGGGTATATTTTTGTGTACTAAATCTATACATATATAATTTATGTACATAAATATATGGGATATGTATCTATAACATATATTTTGACTAGTACATTTTCATAGCTTTAAAATTTCATATATCTATGAACTTGATGAAACCAACCCATATGAATATAATCTACTAAAATGTAAAAATATTGTGATTGACAATTGTTATATATGAATGCACTATTAAAAACTTGTGTGTGGTATATGTTTTGATTATATTGGTATACACGAGTACTTATACATAGCTAATGTTAAATCATCATGGTGTGTGCATATAGGTTATAGTTATTGATTGATAAAGAATAAGTTTTAGATTCTTGATGAATGAAAAAATTGCTTATACTTATAGCTTCCTAAAATATAACAATTTGTTTAAATTAAATATTATGTTCTTGTGGGAATTAAGGTTTCCTTTCTATGGCTAACTACTTAAATTGAATAGTGTAATGATGGTCCATGATAATAGTTAATAATATACTATATTGAATCTAATTATGGAGTTTAAACATATGGATACCCAAGTGGTATAAACCTATACTTTATGGATTATTATTATGATTATGGGTCGGTTGTTTTTTGGAATTGTAAGACTAGTTATTCATAGTTGTGTTCATAAATAAAGAACTATGATATTATGGGATGCCATAGAGTAATATAATATAAATCTATGTTATACCTAGATGGTACATATTATAATTGTTGTCTTTATTTACACGTACATTTAACTGATTAAATGTATGTGTGTTGCTTATTACTATGAATAACATGTTTTGTGATAGTTAGTAGGACTTTATGTATGCCTAAATACAACTTTTGAGAGTGTAACGTATGCTAGGATATAATATTATATGTTTCATGGAAGTTATGACTTGCTTTATTATATCTAGTTTTTTGAATATAAGCTTATGTTTTCATGTATTTAAGACTATGTTATATGATTAATTATAGAAAACTAGTAATTATGTCTTAGAATACTAGACTATGGTAATATGGATTATCATAAGGTGTAGTATATTTGTAAAGTAATAATGGTAGTTGGAATCTACATTTAAATGTATATTTTACCTAGGTGGTATAAATTATAGTGATTATTTCTAGTATAGAATAAATAATAATGTAATATTCATTCATTATTATGTTCGATGAAATAAATGTATGCTTTGATTACTCCTATTTTTAACATATTATGTGATATGATTGATAGTAAGATATAAATTATATGAATATTTTGGTTTCAATCTGATTAAGTGGTGTGTATGAATTTGATTGATCTATAAATTATTATTATTTATTTATTATTAAAAATTTGGAAAAATTATGTTTAGTGAGACATTTCCACTCCATGAGTATAATTTACATGTTTGTGTGATATCTTGAAATAGAATTGGTTTCTATGACACATTGCATATTTAGTTTTAGAAATCATACAACACACAAGTACTTGTTGGTTTTTATATATTCCCATGCCATCACTATATTATCATCCATGAAGGGAGAACCATTTCATGATGGAATTAGTGCAAGATATTATTGGTCTATGATTGGTGTAAAAAAGTACTAGGATGATGCTCTCCCTCTCCACAATAGTACTAATTTTGAGATGACACTTAAGATTGCCACATATACTAGAGAGACTGAGGAACTCATGCTTTAAGAAGACATGTATATTATTCATGTATATTATATTGTATTATATTTATTATTGAAAACATTATCATGAAGAGTTGTAATTACCTATTTACTATGGATTGACAATAGTGGTTGTATAGTGTACCAACAATGACTAGCTATTTATAATTACTTTCTATGTTTATTTTATGATGTGTTTCACATGTTGATAGTGATCAGTAACTGTTAGATGTTACATGATTATTTATAGTTAGTAAACTTAAAGTATTTTATATGATCACTATTTATATTCTCATGGTGTAATTTATTTATAGTATATGTGTTGTTTGAAAAAACATTCATGATTTCTATGTAGATCCCAGCAGGGCTATTACATGTGGTATCATAATTGTGGCTTGAACTCTAGGACCTAATGAGTCTATTAGCATTTTCTTATCTTTCTATTCACTACTGTGAAACTAATGACATGTGGTATTGCACTAGTATTTTGGAGTTGTAATACCTCAATGCAAAACCATGTTACACCATGATTGGAGTTTTGAGACTTGGTAGATCTTTCTCTATGGCTTGGTGACTATTATAATTATGAGACATTCATGAAATTTTGTATGGAAAATTGAGTGTGTACTTTAAGATAAATTTTACCCCCTTATATTTTTTAAAGGTTGATTTATCAAGTGTCTCAATGGCGATAGTTGTATACAAGGTTTGGGTAGGTGATTACATAGCATAGTTCATGAGTTGTGAACAAGAGTTCCCTACCATATTCTTGATCTTTTAGATTGAACACCTTGAGTATGATTACATATTTCTTGGTAATTGAGTCAACTTCACCATTTGTGTTTTATGTTTTGAGTGTTTAAAAAAACATTGAATGCTTCTCACTTAAGTATATGTGCATTAGTTTTGTGTCTTATTTACACAAATCTTATAAGACCATTTTTATATTGGAACCACCTACTACGATGGGAGTTTTGTTGTAGTAAAGTGTGTATGCCTTGGGTGAGAATTCCCATGTGTTAGGAGTTTCTTTAAGTATTGGCACTCTTATATTTATGTGGATTGGGAAGAAGTGTCATCTATCATAGAGGGCATAGAGGTGAGTTGTCACTCCCTCACTTTCATTTTACATCATTATAAGCCCCTGAAAGGATTCTTCTTTTCATGATGTTGAAATTTATTTCTAAAATGTTGTTTTGGATCATATTCCCTTGAGTTCATGGGATGGTGTCTTCTGCTTCTTGTTGAGATATAAGTTTTAAAATTGGATAGATTGATATGTTTATATGGATTAGTATTTTCCTTCTAGTTGTAGAAGTAGGTTATGATACTACTCTTACAAATTTGGTAACTATGTAGTGATTTTGGCAACTTCGGTTATGGTGTTTCTTTTTACCATGTGAGGGTATGTATGAGTTTTTTTTTGAGATGTTAGTTCACTAATTTCCAAATGTGACTTTTTAGAGTCACTACTTTATCTAACTTGTGAACTTTGACCATGAAGAGTGGAAAACCTTGAATTTATATTAATTTCAGTTGATTAAAATTGTTATGTTATTATATATCTTTGATTAGACTGATATTATTCTCTTTTTGAAGAAGGTTATTTTGAAAATATGTTTATATATCTTCACTATGAACGAGTAGGGTATAAGATGTGCAAAACATCTTGTTAGTCTAAAAAGGGTTGAAATAAACTTTTAAGTTGTGTGCTAGTCATGCAAGCAAGGAAACATTGTCTCACTTGTTTTTTAATAAGGTTGTAAGAATAGTGTGATCCTTGACCTTTGTATGTTATGATAATTTTAACATTATTTACAAAGGAAGTGACCAAACTTAAAAAGCAAACAAGTTGTGAAATATGATACTAGTTATGTTTGGCTAGTGGAAACTTAATATAATTATGAAATAATTGTATGGCTTTTATTATATGTATGTTGGTATATCTAGAATTATTTAACATACAATATTGCTTTTTATGATCTGTTAGTATAAAATTGTGATTTATTGAACCTTATACATATTTATGAGATCATTAGGTTATGGATAACTAAGAGAGGAGTGGTGAATTAAGAATGTGAGTACTAAGTGATAAACGTGGGTCCTACTTAACCTCAAATTGACTTGGTAGTTACTGAGTTTGGATCTGAAAGATGGACATGTAGAATCTAAGATTTGACAGATAGACTTATCAAATTGGGTCATATGGCCATACACATATATACTATAGAATAATTATTCCTTAATTTTGTATACATTAGAAATATAGTATTTTTAGTTCCTATTCATTGTCATAATTTTTAGGAGATCCATGGAGTAGTGGCAGTATTGGCATGCCATACTTATCAAGATCTACATAGAGTAGGGATAGTATTAACTTATATACATCATTTTTACCAGGTTCCCTAAATAATTTTCTCCAGAATGAGAAAAACACTCTCTAGGTTAGAGAGATGTGTAGAGGGGCTAAAAGGTTTTGTGGATCTCTCCCTAACCATTTGTTTTGAATTTTTTGAAGATCTCATGTGTTTTTGGGAAAGTTAGTAAAATTTTCACTGAGGTATTTGAGACCTTTCAAGGTATTAGAAGTGGTCAATCCTATAATATGTAAACTTTTCTTGCTAATTTTGGACTCTAAAGTGGTCATGACAGAACCCTTTAGAGTAATTGACACTTGCAAACCTTATTTTCATAATAGGTAGATGTCACAGAATAGGGTCTTGTGAGACCTATAATCTAAGAATATTACTACTTGGGATAACTATGATAAGTTCTATAGGTGAATTTCATATTTATTGTTTGATTAGATATTATTATACTATGTTACTTTTTAGTTGAATAATGATTTTAATTCAAAACTTATGTTTGAATAAGAGTCATCTAGGATAATGACTAGATTTATGGGGGAAGGATGTTACATCCCGATTCCTTTCCAAGAAAACTATTTGATTATCCATAGATATTTATAGTTGACATATTTAATTTAGTTAATTTGAATAAGCTTTGAGATATATGCTATTATGGGACAGCAGGGTATTGCTTAGAATACATGTTTGCATTTTTATGAGTTAGCTATAATGTATGTGTTTACATTAAAAATATGTTGATTTGTTATTTTAATTATATTTTATGATGTATGTATATCATGTTGATATAGTCTAACTACCTACTTATTGTGATGTTAATGTATGAGAATTCATCCCTTAGAGTGTGATAGAGGGAGAGCATCATCAAAAATGGTGATAGAGATAGAGATATTGGAAGATGATAGAGAAACTGGATAGAAACCTGCACACACCATATTAACTAGCACATGTTAGAATGCATAATAAATGGTTTGCACATGTGATTATTTATTTTTTCATGTAATAGTTATTTGTCATGATTTCCTAGTATAAGCTAAATGGTTTAATAAACTTTGTTTTACATGATTAACATGTTTGGTCAATAAATACTAGTAGAAAACATAGTTCACATAGTTAGATTGAATCTGGATCATTGATTTATGAGGTTAGAATTAAATTACTATCACATTTTAGTATGCTAATTAAATTAGTAAACTATTTATTTTCTATAATTTATGTTAAAATAAATAAAATTTAGAAATTACCATTTAAGAGGGAAAAATTAAAAATAAAAAATAAAAAAAAAAATTAAGGAGAAAGAAATAAAATTAACAAAAACTAAAGAAAGAAATACATTAAAAAAATATAACAAAAAAAAAAAAAAATCTAAAACAAAAGAAAAATCTTCTAAAAATAAAATACTACATCTATTTATGAAAGGAGATTTTTGGGAAAGAGGGATCATATGAATTTTAGAAGAGAATTGAAAGAAAAGAATAGTACAAAGAGGAAGAAGAAGAGAAGATCAAGGAACTTTGTACAGATCAAGTTTTTATCCAACATTCTGGATAGGTAGGTGGACTATTTAAATTTTTTGTGTATATCTGTAGTATAAAATAATATAATGATTTATATAGTCTATTATATTAAAAAGTGCCTTGAGATGTTTTTATTATATATATATATACAAATCTTATATTTAAATATATGTAGAATATAATTAATGTATCTCGATCCAATATTCTATTTTCAGATATGATAAACTACATAAAGTGGATATATATAATACATAGATTATCAAGTATATATTAATACAAATTATGATCTACTAATATTTACAATTAATAAATATATCATGTATATTTATTTACAGATCTAAGTTTAATAATATACCAAAGTGACCAGATGGTATGTACAGGGTAGTCCAAAAAATATTATATAGAATATTCTATAAAAATGAAGATATAGATAAATTAGGGCCACAACTTGTGCAAAGAGAATTATTAGTGCATGGGAATATCTAAAGCGTATGATATAATTAGGAGATATAATGTGTACTAAATTGTACTTGTGGTATACATGTGCTATTTGAATAGAATCTCTACACTTCTAATTGTAATAATTATAACAATTGGAATGCTGCACTCATGATGTTTTTTATCAAATTAAGTCACTATACTTTCATCTGACAGATTGATTAATTTGAATGATTTCATATACTAGGTACAAATCCCTATTACTCATCTATTTTACTATTATGCATTTAAACTACATGCCTATGATTTCACAACATAGTCTAAGCCATAAGTTTATTGATATATTATTAAAAATAAAAGATAAACATAAAGTGATTAATAAAACTTAATCATATGCTTATAAACTAGTATTATGATTTAATTGACTATGGTAAAGTGATCACACTACAATTTAATTATAGGATATTATGATTAATCATAAAGTGATTTTTACTATGTTATTATTATAATAAGACAAAAATAATATATTAATAAAAAAATTATCTACATGACTCTAGTGGCAATACATCACTCTCGAGGTGTGATCAATTTAATAATCTGGTTTGCTTCCACTCTTCAATCATGTTGATCCACACTTTGCTTTCTCGTGGCAACCATGGAATTCTCAATGGAAAATTTTTATTGTCATATACTATCATTGAATTCCAAATTTTTTCCATGGGTTATGCTCGTGGTATAACAACTTAAATTAACGAGCATTTCAATTTGTGAATTTAGTGATTAACCATAGAATATAGTGTTCTTTTCATAGTTATATTAACTAAATGCTTCAACTGATTATATTAGTGATACATTATTTTATGATAGATGTTGGGAATATATAATTCATCTCATGGTGATTTATCATGAATACATGCTAATTTGATCAAAATTTGAAGATTGTTATTGGATAGATTTTTGTTAAGCTATATGGTAATATATTTTCTCATAAGCATCCCAAAATCATAGTTATGCAAAGATAAACACTTAAACCAATATTATTATGGTTTATATTTAATAACAAGAACCTTTACACATTATTTATTTATATGCATCCTAAATTATTACCATAGTTTTATTAGAAAAAACCTTAGATGCATGTATATTTCATCACAATGCCATATATGTGAAAACCTACTAATATATTATAGTAACATTTATAATAATAGCTATACTAATATATGTATGTATATCATCTTGAGATCATAATTTGTTAAAATAACCTACTAATTATTATGGTTGATATTCTAATGGTAGCAATGTCATAGTCATCCTTTGTATATGCATCTATGCATTTAAATGGTTTTTCATTTAAAGTAGTGATACTTATTAAAGTAGTTGATGAGACATTATATTAAGGCTATAGTAAATTATTAATTGGTATGCACCTAAACTATTACTGTAACATCACCCACTTTTACCTATTGAAAACTATTGACTAGTATATTGCATTTTGATTCATTGATCACTTGTGTACTATATGTACCTTGGGTGTAATTTTATGTACTAGAGTGTATACACATATGATTTATGTACATAAATATACATAATGTATACATATATCATAAATTTTGATTAGTATATTTTCATGGCTTTGGCATTTCATATATCTATGAACTTGCTAAAACTATAAACATATGAATACAGTCTCTTAAAATGTAAAACTATTGTGATTGAATATTAGTATATATGCATACAATATTGAAAACTTGTGTGTGGTACATGTTTTGAGTATATTGGTACACACGATTGCTTATACATATCATATATTAGTGCATTATGATGTGTGCCTATATGTTATAGTTATTGATTGAGAGAGACTAAGTTGTAGATCCCTTATGAATGGAAAAATTTCTTATACTTACAAATTATTAACATATAACAATTTGTTTAAATGAAAGATTATGTTCTCATGGGAATTGATGATTTATTACTATCACTAGATGCTTAAATTTAATAGTGTAATGATGGACTGTGATAATAGTAAAGAATATACTATATTGAATGTACTTATAGAGTTTGGATTATGTAGTTTAGATATAGGGTATACTTGGGTGGTATAAACCTGTACTTGTTGGATTATTATTTATGATTATGGGTTGGTTGTTTCTTAGAATTGTAAGACTGGTTATTTGTAGTTGTATAGTTATGTTCATAAACAAAAAACTATAATATTATGGGATGTGATAGAGTACTACAATATAAATGTATGTTATATTCAAATGGTACATACTATAATTGTTATGTCTAGTCTCACACCTATATATGACTAATTAAATGTATGTGTATTGGTTATTATTATGAATAAAATTTTATGTGTTTCTTAGAAATTATGACTTGATTTGTTATATCTAGTTACTTGAATAAAAATTTATGTTTCCATGTATTTAATACTAATTTATATGACTAATTATAAGAAACTAGTAGTTATGTCTTAGAATACTAGACTATGGTAATATTGGTTATCATAGGGTGCAATATGTTTAGATACTAATTGTGATAGTTGGAATCTATAGTCATATTTATGTTTTACCTAGATGGTATAAACTATATCTATTATTTCTAGTATGGGAAAGATAATAATGTAATATTCAATCATACATTCGATAAAATAAATATATGCTTTGATTTTCCTATGTTTATAATGTTATGTGATATGATTGCTAGTAGGATGTAAATTTTATGAATTTTGTGGTTAAATTATGTATGAAAAATATTTCATTGTTGATACTTATTAAGGAGTGAGATATATGTCACTAGCTTACTAGCATCACAACATTAGATAAAGGTAATACAATCAAGTGGTGTGTATGAATTTGATTGATCTATATATCACTATTATTTATTATTCTTAAAAATTTGGCTAAAGTATGTTTAGTGAGACATTGTAATTTCATGAGTATGATTTACATGTTTGTGCAACATATTTTAATAGAATTTATTTCTATGATACACTACATATTTAGTTTCTAAAATCACACAATAGATGACCACTTGCTTATCTCTCTAGATTCTCGTGACATCACCATTTAATTATTCATGAAGGGAGTGAAATTCCCTTATGGGATTAGTGTGGGGGATCATTATTCTATGGTTGGTGTAGAAAAAACACTTAGATGATACTCTCCCTCCCCATAATAGTACTACTTTTGAGACAACACTTGAGATTGCCACACATACTGGAGAGTTTGAGGAACTCGTGTTCCAGGGATCCATGTATCTTATTCATTTACATTATGTTATATTGTATTTATTATTAAAAATATTATCTTAAACATTTGTAATTACCCATTTACTATTAATTGATAATAGTGGCTATATATTATACCAGTAGTGGCTAGATATTTATAATTACTTTATATATTTGTATCATGAGGTGTTTCATATGTTGATATTGATTAGTGACTGTTATATGTCATGTGATTATTTATAGTTATCACACTTTGATTATTTTTTAATATCAATACTTATATTATCATGTTACAATATATTTATAATATATGTGTTGTTTGAGAAAAAATCTCTTATTTCTAGGTAGATCCTAACAGGGTTGTTACAAAATCCAAGGCATGTGATGACTTAGTTGTTCCCTAGTAAAAATGTAACACCATAGATTGTAGAGTAAGAACCTCATGCATAAGGGATTACACATATAGAGTAGAATAACTAGACATAAATGATGTAGAAGTTAATGATGGTTGAATAACAATCTTGGGTTGTGCTATCTAAGTTGGTTGAATTAGCCCCACTGAAGGTGTAACAAAATTATTAACTAGGGGGGTTAAAGATTAACCATTATTTTTCTTATTATTGAATTATAATATTTCCTATAGAATATATCCATGATCAATGGGATGTTATCAAATTCTATCTCTAAAGCCTTATAATACTTCATCTTTGTTCATAATTATGCCATTATCGTTAATTAGAGGTAGTGTGTCTTGATCCTCAATATGGACCTGATATTGCTCTTGGTTATATTATTCATATTTGGATCAATTTTAATTTAATTAAACAAAATTATTGTGTGGAGGATTCATATCTAGAGTTGTAATAGGTTTCTTGACATTGTTATAGGTTTAGAGAGCTAGAATCTAAATATGCTCTATAGGATTACCACTTAGTCTATCACTTCTTCTTAGTGGAAGAGAGATAAAATTTTTAGATGGCATATAGTAGATAAATTGAAATAAAACTATTAAAATAGAATATATGAATTATGAACAATTAATAATAGCTAATGAAAATAGAATAAAAAGGATAAAAACCATAAAAACTTCTAGGGTTAGGGTTTTTGAATCTAGTGTTTCTTTTACACCAATTTAAATTAAATGAAAAATAAAATGAAAATCTAATTTAAAATAGATTATAATTAGCTAGGTTGTTTAAATTTTTTATAAAATCATATGTATGCAACCCTAAATTTACTATTTGAAGCAATATTCGAAGTAAGATTAGTTCATAAAGTGATTTTACCTTTTAGGGTTTTATTATGAAAATCTTATATTTAGATTAAAGTGCTAAGATGCATAAATTAGCCAAATGAATATAAAATAATTAAGTAATGATTTATTATATAATTTGACCTTTTTTGACTTTTTAAAAATATAAATAAATAGAGACTTATCTAAAAACTAACTATCATGGATAATCTAGGTTTTGAAATTTGAGATCTAGATATTCTAAGTGTTGCTAATATGCTTCTGGTCTTTATTTGCACATTGAATAGTAGTAGTACCATGTTTATGTAGTGTCCTTCATGTGGAGCTAGTGTCCCCTTTTTAGGACTATTCCTATTTTTGGAGCATCTATACCTATTTTTATAGGTCCTATTCCTACATGCATGAAACCTAGAGCTCTGTGTTATACCTAAAAAACCTAATTTAGTGTGCAAACCCTAATCCTCCTTATAAGTATGGAATGATAAATAATTATGTTTATTATTAGGATGTACTAAACATATTCAAAACCCCACTATGAAGAGATTTTCCTATATACCAATACTTTGAAGAGGGATCAAGACCGATGTAGTTCTCACATCAACTATTTGATGCAAGTGAAAGTGAGTGCTAGAATGAGAATGGGATTGGATGCCTTAAATGTGATTGAGATATGAAATGTTTGAAATTATCCTTAGGGATACTATATATGGTAGTATGAAAAATTAGGGTATAATAGGGATCAAATACCTCAATTTTTCTCAACATTGTCTTTAGTTTGAATATATTTTACATCTATTTTTCATCTTGTCAATAGAGGTGAATTATACTTGTATTTATAGAGTTCTAATGCTTATGTGGATTATAAAATGTGCTTAGGATGACCTTATAATGGACACACATTTGAATAAGTATCCTTTAGGAAGATCCAAGGATAAATACAGTAGTGCACAATTATGAACACTAGCGCCATGTGGCTGTAGTGTCCTAAATGTGGTGCTAATGTCATATTGGTAGGCTACTGAGTAAGTTGGATTGGGATCTAAGATGATAGTTATGGAACTATGTTTTGAATATTTTAAGATGACTATAGTCTTTTGAATGAATTTAAAAGCATATCTAAGGCATTAGGATAGGTTTAGGGCCAAGATAGGAATAGGCTAACTCAAGTGACACTCTTAGCATCAAATTATCACTTTTAAGTGACTATACCACTCTTTAAGAAAAAAATGTAGCTGACCTCTCTTTTATTTATATAGCAAGAGGTATTTGTGTCCTTTGTTTTATGTTCTATGTTAAGTTATTGAAAATTTATTTAATGTTCACTATTTCATTGAAGTAATTATGCCCTCACAAAAAAGATTTTGTTAGCTAGTTTCAAGAAGACAAACAATGATAAGAGTACACAAACTCCAAGCCCTCTGGAGAATCAAATATGGATGTTGAATCATCTCCTCTTATATGGATCAGACATAAAAAATGTAGAGTTTTATCATGCCTATAGGCTTCCCATCTAATCCATTTGAACTGTCAAAAATTTAGACCTTCTCTGATGTTATTGGTAATGCCATTATGTTGTTTGTATTATTTATAATTTCATTATAAATTGTGGATACTATGTTTTATTAGTTTCATGTTATTTTTATAACATGATTTGAATCTTCACCCCAATCTTCCCAAATGCATTCTCTAAGTATTCAGTTGTAACAAATATATTTAGGGAATCTTCAACAACATGTTATGTACCCATAATTATATATTTTTTGTAATATAGTTATGAACTATTAAATTTATTCTTGTTTAATAGTTATCTAATCTATTTTTCAATTTACATAGACCCCTTATCAAAGTTAACATTTTATGCCACCACCACCAGCAAGCTAAGTTGTTAACATGGACAAACATTTGTCATTTCTAGTGCCAAGTAGTGGAACTATCCTTTTAAAAATGTTGGAGTTTCCAAACCTCTCTCTTTTCAGTATGCCTAGATCAAGGACCTCTATTTTACAACATATAGATCTTGATGATGAGTTTTTTGGGATGTAGGGTGGAGATAAATATAATTTTTTCAATCCCCATGATATTATTTATAGATCATAGTCAAAGGGGCTAGAAGCCAATTCCCAACATCTAAAAACACATGGCTCTCTAGGGTCTATCTTGCCCCCTCCCCATCCCAATCCTAATATTCCTAAGACTGATGATGAGATTACCTATTTTGCATTAGATAATTTATTGGTAGATAATAAAGTTTCCTATATAAAATAAATTATTCATAGTGAACTTGATTATATAAGGATATATGAGGTATGGGATAAATTTATGATATGGGAAATAAATGCTCAATTTAAAAATCAATCCCAATGTAACCAAGTATATAAGTTAGTTGAAAATGAATAAAAAAAAGATGTTTTGTTGAATTTCATTTTTTAGAGTAGTATTATTAGTAACAATCACAATGATAAAGTTTTAGATATAATGTTGAAAAGGCTTGAGAATTTAAATGTAGAGGCCTAGACATACTACAATTAATGGTCAAAAGACAAAATACTTGTGGTTATTATTGCTACAAAAAAGGGGAACATTGTGGTAAGTTATACTCATTCTAAGTTATTTATCATTCACATTTAATTATTGTAAGTTTTTATCTAATTAATATTCATCATTTAATTGTTGTCAAAATATGATAATTTGAAGAATCATGTGAAGTTCCTTAAAGTGCACCTCCAAACAACATGAAAAAGTTTGAACACAACTATTTTGTTGAAAGAAAAGCTTGTTTTGTTGAATAAAAAAAATAATACATTGAATAAAATCATGAAGGCACATATATTGGATCCAAAAAAATTTCTCAAGAAGAAATCTGATGTAGACCACTCATTGATTTCAGCAGGAGATATAACATATGATGAAAAGGAAAATCTTGATAACTTTAATGTTGTAGCCAATGATATTATCCAATTAGGAATCCTAATATATGATAAAAGAGATTGATAGGAAGTGATTTTTTCAATATTAAATCATACAAACACTTCACATGAAAATAATAATAATTTGAATCAATTTTGATTATAATATTTAATTATAGTGTAAATATAGTAATATTCTAAGACAACCAATTTCAAACTATATATATATATATATATATATATATATATATATATGGATTTTAAAAGATTCATAGGATTCATACTTGTTAGATAGATTATATTTTATGATGTGCTAGATATTCTCTTGAAAATTAATTCTTTTTTTAGTTAAGTTAGGTACATTGTATGTATAATATATGTTTTTAAAACATGAGTGTTGATTTTCAATTTCATTTGCAGTAAAAATGTTATTATGACTAGATTTTTGAGAAAATAAATTAATTTGATTGAAATGAAAATGGATAATTGATAAATTTATTAAGGGACTAAACATCCATCTAAATTTCCAATCATTTCACAACTATCATACATAACATTGGTAAATAAATCAGATAAGCCATTTATAAACAATATAATTGAGCATATGAATTAATATTCAATACAAGACTACTATACGTAATTGATTTATGAATTAAAAAGATAAAATATTGTTTAGTAAATAATAAAAAATTATCAAAACTCAATTTAATTAAAGTATATTTGAAATACATACAAAATAAACTCATGTAGTTAGAATAACCCTTTTGCAATAGATGCTTCATCAATGACATTTGTATGTAATTTCATAGTGTTTTTTTCAATATCTTCTTTGGTTTTTGTATTAGTGACTCCTCTTCTTTCAATAAGATAATTACAAATTGAAATCACTTTCTCATATGAAAACTCATCCATTACATAACTTGAAACATACAACCTCAAACATGTATCAAGATTTGTATCCAATCTATTCTAAAGTTTGGATTTGACAAAAGATAGTGCCCTAAATACCCTTTCATCTTCCACCATTCCAAAAATCATTATTTGGAATAATTTGTATAATAAAAAATATTCACTAATTATTTTTTGTATAATACTTATGGGATCTAGTTTCTTCCATAACCTTGTAATACCACTTGTTTTTATTGGTTCATTAAGGAATGACATTGTTCAACCATTTTAATTCCAAAATTCATCGACTATTTTTTTGTAAATGCTTTTATAAAATAACTTCAAATTCAATTACATTAATTTATACATACTAAAATTATTAATGAGAGTACCCATGTATTTGATAAATGAATTATTTGTTATTTCTTCATCCTGTAGAATATTCTAAAATATAGGATTCACCACTCTCATGGCTTCAAGTAACTCATCCCTTTAAAGTTGATCTCAGATTTTATAAGATAAGTTTATTGAAATGTTTCTCAATTTCATGTGGGTCTTATCTATGACATTATCATATAGAACCTGTGATATAGGTACTTATTCAATTTGTAATCTAATCACATGAGTTTGTCTTGGGAAATTCTATAGTGGTATTTCCTTTCCATTAATGATAATATAAAGATGATTATTAATATTTAATTTAAAATATTTTTTAGGGTCCTTATTTATTAAAATTTCCAAACTATTAAATATTGATCCTTTAAAACTTTCATTTGAGTAGTATACAATCTCAAGACATTGACAAACATGTTTCCTCAACCGTATAAAGTCAAAAATATATATGGATCTTATGTATTTTTTGTCAAATAATGCATTTATTTGAACATGGGTAGAATACAATAGAATTTTATTAGGGTTTTGAAATCTATCAAATAGTATAATAAATCTTTTTCCTTGTCAACATCCATCCTATATTTAAACATAAAACATGTCAATGATTAATATTCTTTAAATATTCTACATGAAGGCTCATATAAAAAAATCCATATTATATCAACATATTTTAATAATTTTTTACTATCAGTCACTCTAATTTCATATTTTCAAAAATCTAAAAACCTTTTTGTACTACTTGACACATACATGTGTAAGTCACAGATAAGATCCTCCATTTTTATGACATTTTAAAATATGTTAACAATTTTGTAAGTAAGATTTAATGTATGTGTTGTGTAGTGGATTGGAGTCATTTATGGGGAAACTATTGTTTTTATTTGAACACAAAGTTTAATTTTGATCCCCTACATTATTAATTCACCATTCGCACCAACACACACTAAATTGATACTTATATCATAATAATTCATCCCAACAGTATCTATCAAATTAGAAATAACTAATTTATAAAGGTTCTCATCATTATAATTTTTATTAATTTTAATTATAGATAATAGGTGATGTTTCTTTGAATAGTTCTCAAATGTATAAATATGCATGCAAACCTATGATGTGTTGTCAACTATTATTATCTCATTAATGGATAGTGAGACAAACTATGTTGCTTTTATTTTTTCCTTCAAATTCTCCTTTTCAATCACCATGTGGCATTTTTACATCTCCAAAGAAATGTTATCTGACTAATGTGATTGTGAAATTTTATGAAATGTAATATAATAAAATAAAATCTTATAATATAAAAATTCAAAGATTGGTTTGCCTCTTTTTAGAATGTGATATAAAGTGGAAAATTGTATATATTTGCCAAGTAAACTAGACTGACTAAATTTTATGAATTGAGATGTAATTATTCCTCCTTTTTCAATGATGTGTCATTGATGTCTTTGATTATTTTCATACTCTGTTGCATAACATTGATGCATGCATTTTTCAAGGTCACCATTCTTTTGATTTTTCCATCTTTGTATTTTACTAATTCATATATTTTGCAATAATATTTCTCAATTGTGTCTAACTTGAGTTGTATTTTGTGGTCGTTTCCAAGTTTTCAACTTCATATTATACATTTTAATTATTTTGGTGTTTTATTATTATTTCCCTACTGTATAGGTTTAATTAATGGGTATTTAGTTTCCCAGTCAAACCTAAATGACCTTGCAATTGTTTATGTACTTCTCTTCTCTTGCACAAATTATTTTATAGATCTTTAAACTAAAGACTATGTTGGATGGGTAGAAATATCATCAGTTGGTATTGGGTACTCATCATTGACATCCATGATGATGTCCTCTAGTGTCCTTTTCCTTGAATTCAGTGGCAACATTTCATACTCAGGGGCATCTTTCATTGGAGGCATATCTTCAATAGGGTTATCAGTAGGTTATGCTTTCAAAATGGGTATAGATCTTGTAATTATTATTAAAAATTAGTGCTTAATATAAACTTTTAAAAAATAAAAAATATAGTAAATTTTATAATATTTAGTACCTTTCTTTTGAATTTGATACCCAAGAACACCTTTTAGTGGAAACATATCTTCGATACTATTATTATTACGTTCTACATGTAAAATGGTTAGACTAATTCTTAATAAACATTGTAATAAAAGTTCAAATAAATAAAAAATCAATGAATCAAATAATATTTAGTACATCTGTATAGCATTTTATACCCAAGTAAGCCTTCTCATATAGGCATATCTTTGGATTCTACCTTGGTACCTACATTTGACATTTCATACCTAGGTACATCTTCAAGTGGAGGAATATATTTGATACTATTATCAATGGGTTATACAATAAAAATGGTTTTAGATATTAATTATTATTGAACCCTAATAAGAATGAATAAATAATAACATTATATAATACTTATATCCATGTTTTCCCTCTAGCTAAAATAAGATAATAGGTTCTCCTTTTTTTTAATTTTCTTTGACACCTTACCACTCTTATCATAATACATAAAGTTAAATATGATGACAAATAACCTAACATATTCTTGGAGTCACTTGATAATGAGGTGCAATCTATAACTAGGTGTAGTTTTTCGATAGCTGTAGCCTTAAGACTACCACCCAATAGCTAGTTATTGTCACCTGGTAATTGAATGACATCATTCATCAGTTGATTATAATCTCCTAATATCTAGTTTAGGTTGTATTTACCTGATAATTTCTTGTTGTCACCCAATGGCTTCTACTTGACATCTAACACCTGGTACTATACTTCAAAGAAAAAAGTTTAATATATAATATACAGTGGTGAATGTCCCTAGATTAGTTTTCTTGGTATTGGTGACATATATTTATAATATAAAATTTATTTTAAAATTAGGTGAGTACACATTTAAATTTAAATTCTAACCTAAAACTTAGGTGATTTTGCACTATCAACTACACCAAAAAATCACCAAATGCCTACTTAAAAATGGAATATTCATGAATTAATGAAGATTCATTACTAAAAAAATCCATTTTATCTGATTATCTATTCATGAAGGCTGTGTCATTTTCATTTCTATTTCATGATTCTACACCATTTTTTATATAAGATACTATTTACTTAGGAATCAAGAGGCACAACAATCATCATAGAACCAAGAATTATTAGATTTTTAAATATTTTGATTTGCAATGAAGTTTGATTTGACAAAAGTGTTTTTTCCAAATTGATATGATGTTTGTTATTTATTTGTGTTCATATTAGGCCTACCATGTATTTTAGGAGATATGAGAAGTATGTCCACATGGAAGACATATTGAATTTCATATTCTCTCAAGCCTTTGTCAATGATCTTGAAATGGGAATTTGAAGGTGGGTTCTTAGATGTAGATGGGAGGTCAAATGGGTATATGTAATAAGTTTTTATCTATTTAGGTGTTGTGTGTGCATTCACTTCAAAGTCATTCTCAATAATTGGACAATAATTAGTTTTTTGATATAACCATTCCAATATTTTTTAATATTTAAAGGGTTGAGGGTCACAAGTCATAATTACTTCCATGCTTGAAAATGGAAATTTAATGCATTAGTGGAAGGTGGATGGGAAAACTAGCATGGCATGGATATGTGTTTGATCGATAATATTATTATATGGGAGATCAAGATCAATGACACGTAATAATTTTTGTTGTGTGATAATGATAAAAATGATAGGAAGGTGTATGGTTCTTGATGAATCTCTTTATGCACTGTCATACATCTTGATTATGATGGTATTCATAACCAATGACATTGTTAAATAAATAAGGTGTTTTATCAAGGTCAAAATGAAGATGTTCAAATCTGAACCATTTTATACTTGAATACCCTTTTGAATGTATGCTTGGAGATGTAGGATTCAATGTAAAATAGTAGATTATGGGATGGAAAAACAAGAATTATGTCCTATTAATCAAAGTTAAGTTGATGGCTCAAGGAATTATTGAAATTAGGATGGATCGATGCTATTAGGGAATTTTGGATCTTCAAAGAAATTTTGTAGGATATTCTTGTGAACAATAGATGATTTGAGAATATTTATGATAGCTATCTAGGTATGAGTCTTCTCAAGTTATTATTTTATCTTATTTTAGGGATAGGTAGAGAAGGCCTTGAATACACATATTATTTCTCATTGTTATGAAAACATAAATAAGGGATTTAATTTTGATGGTGATGACATGATGGTCTTTGTGTTTGATATGAATTACAACTAAATCATATAAATGGGAGGAGTATTTATAATTGACATGATTATATTGTGTGTTTTAACCTTAAAATTTATTATGCAATAGTTTGATATTTTTATGAAAAAGGGTCATAATATATCTCTAAATATTGATTTTGTGATGTGGAGGCATCACTTTTGAGTAAAATATATTTGTTATCAATCAGATCTTAGATAAAGATATTTATATTCATGCATCTATTTATGGAATGCCATTTGATTTTATGAAACATAGTATTCATTTTCCTTGTACCATATGGGTTTTGGCTAGCTTTCATTAAAGATTTATATTTATAGAGTAATAACATGTTCACTTTGATTATCTAACTCATGAAAGACTACTTCCAATGATTCTCCTAAAGGAGTATATTATCTTATCTTGATGTATTATTTGGGATAGCCCCTAAGAATGGTGATGTTTGAAGTTTTTTGTAATTCTTGAATAGGTTTTGCATCACTCACTCCATCACTGATAAATTTTTTATTTTTCTCTAAAGAATTGAGGAATTTATGACTGTGTTTTATTTTGGCAATCCTTTTTAAAACATTTCACCAATACTTTAGCTACAAGGGATTTTTATATTTTCACTCCCTTTTTATAAATTTATCAAAGGTAGGAGAACAATGGACTTGTAGATAAAAATACATTTCTTATTTAAGGTTAGCCATAGAAATACCAACCAATCATTTTTTAGGGATCGACCAAGGGGACCTACTTGCCAAACTTCTCAAATGTGTTAGGAATGAAGAAAATATTTTTCCATTCCATTTTTTGGCATTACATAGGTCCATAATAGTAAGCTCATGTTATATAATATAAAATAAGTGTTTTACAAAACTTTAAAATAAATATTTCAACATCATGATAAATCCCTTAGGAAGATGAAAGATCTATTCCAAGGCTTGGTTACCTAAGCTCCATGGGAATGGCCAAATTATATATATGTCACTATATGAAACCTATTGACATGACATAAATAAATCTTTGATGTGTTCCCTTGGATCACACTTGTCCTTGTATTTTTCAAATTTTGATGGTTTGAAGTATGGGGGAAAGGGTATTTGGAGCATATCTCAATAAAAAGTATAGGGGAACAAGTCCTCAAATTTTACTTTATACTTTGATTATCCACATGTATTCCTTGGAGAGAATCATTCATAACTTCTCACTCTTGGAAAAATGGTGTGATCTTGAGTGTAAATTATGATTGTAGGATCAATACAGGATTTGACAACTCAAGGGCATGATTGATGTTGAATGTTTTATTTGGGAATTATTGGTTATTGGATTTTTACTTTTGCTATGAGGCATTAGATATTTAAGGATTTATGTGGGAAAATAATTTGGCCGATTGTTGAATTAGCTATTGAGTTTATCAGACAAAACTTCATTTTGGTTGTAATAGAGTTATTATGCTAAAACTAATTTTCCTTTACTAATATTGACATGGGAGACATGTGGATGTGGGATTTAATTTTTTGACTCTAGGTTTTCTTCACATTGGCCAATATGATAACTAATATTAGCTTGATAAATTTTGGGAATGGTTTCATATTTCTTACTTATATTGTGGCTTAGGTTTTTTGGATTATAAAATGAACATATTTTGGATCCTATCTCAGTGATTTTCAAGACGATATTAACTTTATTCTCAAATAGGAATTAGTCTATTTGGGGTATAACTTCATTAGTTTTAACAAATAATTGCATTCACCTTTGTAATCACTTTGAATATTAAGGCTAACAATATCATCATAATGAATATGGTGTTTATTTAATGGTTAATCAAAGTGAAATGGATTTTGTTCAATTTTTTTTAGTGTTAGGGTTTGGATTCAGACTTGCTTGAAATATAGTTTTAGGTGCCATTAGTCTCATTTATGTTTTTTTTTGAGCTTGGGTTGAAATTTCATTTCACATAAATATAAGATGAAAACACACACATAGTGACAAGCCTACACTAATTAAGTAGGAGTGAAAGAAAATAGTGAACCATAGATAATACATCAAAGGGAATTTTTTTGGTGATCTTAGAGAACACTATTTACCCAACACCACTGCATGATTATGGCTGAAAGGTTTCTATGTAAGGTTTACATAAAATTATCTAGGGAAGTCCTTGTTATAAATTTTAGTATATGAGGCCTAAGTACGTAAAACGAATATGTCATCTTAAACCTAGGTATTAGTGGTCAAATCCACCTCACATCACTTGATGGTTAATGTAACTTATCCCTTGAAGATGTTGACACTAAGGAATATTTAGAGTCCATTAGAACATGGACTTTGGGTAATGCTTCGTAATGAAATCCATGTTATTAGACCACTAATAAAATTAAAATAAAAGGTCTAAAATCTTTATTATTTCTAAGATAAGAACCAAAAAAATAGAACATAAACATTGATTACAAAAACAAATGTTTATTATCATAAAATAGAGCAAAAAAAATGGAGACACTATTTGTCAGGATAAAAAATTCATTACTTATGAATTTATTTTTTAATTACTTACTAATAATTTTTTGTAGGTTAGTGGTGCTACATAAGCTTCCACCTTCATGTGGTTGGCACTGTTAGTAAAGAATTTCATATTATTTAAGCTAAAAGAAGCTTACTTAAAGTACTTAGCATTTATCTTTGAAACAAAGTTATCTTGAATGAAGGAAGGCATACAAGGAACATCATGTCTATTTGATTTGTTTGATGTGGTCAAATTCCTTCATGTGTTGACCTATATTTGGGGATGGTAGTCTCCTTGATTCCATTTTGATCCTTAACTCACCATATCCTTGCCTTCAATGCTTCACTTATTCTTCAACCAACTTGTTTTCAACTCTTATGAAGTAGTTCCATTATTATAGGGTAGTTTGAAAGAACTTTAATTCTTATTTGACTCCATCAAATGACTATTTACTTGCTCAAGGCATAGGGGTAGCATGATTGACATTATTTTAAGCCTATTTCCTATGATATCATGGTCTAAATATCTCCCCATTCAACATTTATTCCTTCTTACCTACATGTAACCGATTGTCAACTCTTAAATTACATTCACTAGCATCTTCATGATATTGCATGATTTTTAATGTATGATCCCCACTTATGGCCATTCCTCCACCTTAAGCATGGAAATTAAGTGTAGGAATATTTTGAAGTTTTATTACATCTTAAAATCTGATAAAAAACCTCAAACTAGAGACCTCTTTCCTTGGAGAGGCAAACTAGATCTTATTAATTATTGACTACACCAATCCACCTCATTAGTGTAGCCAAGGTGGATAGTATAGAGATAAAGATTCTCTTGATTCTTGACCTTCACATGGTTTCAATTTATGCATGTTTGAACTTAGGATAAAGGTTCCCTGATTAAGTGCTTTTTATTATTATAAGATTACAAGTGAACCCAAAAGTTCCTTATCATGTGCCTTCTTTGTCAATTTTTATGAGTCGATGCCTTCAAGGGAAATCCATAGTAAGTGGAAAATAAATAAATGAGTTACCCTCTAGGGACATCCAAAACAAGTGAATAAGAACTTCTCTAGGTGCCTTTTTGTTGATATAAGAGATCCAACATGATAGAATTATCCTCTCAACATAGATCCTATTGAATTTGTCAAACATGCTACCATAACTCCAAAGATCTACAAAAGGAGTAGACAAAAAGAGATGAATCAATGTTCTAAATACTCAGTCCACACGCCAATTCTTATGGGGTGCCAATCTCATTGTAATGTGGGAGATTCATATGAATATTTATTGTAATGGAAATGAACCAAAAGTTCATGCATCACTTGGTCCCATTACAAAAAAGTATTATTATGAGGTTGTATGGAGAAAATATCTTAATCAAATCATCTTGTCCTCCTTGTGTGATATATATACTTCCAATTTATAACAAAATATGGAGTCGGTATCAATATTTTATATTTGGTTAGCTTGGTAAGGCCCACCTTGTTGATGCCGAGGATACATGGAGCAAATACAAGGCATACTTACAAAGAAATACTTCCAATTTCCAAAAGAATTGGAAGTGCTCTCAATATTTTGTAATTGGTTAGCTTGGTGGAACTCAATAGATGAATCATTGTTCTAAATACTTGGTCCACATGCCCATTCCTATGGGGTGTCAATCTTGTTTTAAGGTGGGAGATTCCCATGACTATTTTTTTGGTGATGGAAATAAACCAAAAGTTCATGCTTCCCCTAGTCCTATTGCATAAAAGTATTCTTGTGGGTAGCCATCCTATCCTCCTTGTGTGAAAGACATACTTCCAATTTCTTAAAAAATATGAAGGTGATCTCAATATTTTGTATTTCATTAGCTTGGTAAGGCTGACATTGTTGATTTGAAAAAATTTCTTACTAGTAACTTTGGTGTTTTAATCACTCACTATTATCAACTAATAGATGTGGAAAGTAACAGTGGTGCAAATTCATTTACTATTTTATGTGGAGTTAGATGAATGAGAAATGTATCAATCTAAAGAAAACTTCGGTAGGTGATAAATACAACGTCAATGTCTTTGTTTATAAGGCAAACATGCTCATGTTGACATTGATTTTGTATGCTAATTTTGTCAAAAAAATCTTGATAATTTCATTAATGTTCACAATAAGCATGTGAAAATGTTCCAAGATTTAAGGTAACATCCTAGTGTTGAAGAATTAAAAAAAAATGTTCTTGTTGCTCATCTCTTCTATGTTTCTATGATTCTTGAAATTTTGAAGCAATCACTAACTTCTTAGAAAAAGGAGTATTTCCTACACACTATCAGGAAAGAGACAAGAAGCAATTTGTCACCAGAGCTTTACCATACACCATCATAAATGGGATTCTATATCATCTGGGTAAGGATGAATTACTATACAAGGTTGATCTAGAACATGAATGACTTTATCTCTTACACAAGGCACACCAAGGAGTAGAAGGACGAAATTTCGCTAGAGAAGCTATTGCTAGAAAGTTGTTATAGAGTAGGTTATGGTGGACAAATATTTTTGAGGATGCACACAGAGTAGCATAACATTGCAATGTATGTCAATGCATGGGTAAACCACTACAAAAATATGAAATGAATTCGTAGCCTTTGTTAGCTGAGAAACCTTTTGAATAATGGGGAATTAACTTTGTTGGACCTATCAATCCACCAAGAAAATTTAGTAAAGCAACCTATATTATCACTATGACTGACTACTTTACCAAAGGGGTTAAATCTAATATGACACTTATTTATGGTGAAAAGAATGCAACAAAGTTTCTCTATGAGAACATTATTACTAGGTTTGGATGCCCCATCAAGCTCATTAGCAATAAAAAAACACACTTCTTGAAAAGAACCATCAAGGCTCTTACTAAGGAATTTATAATTTCTCATCATAAAAGCATTGTGTACCATCCATAAGCCAATGTCCAAGCTAAATCTTCTAATAAAGTATTGGGAAAAATTTTGACAAAGATTTGCAATGTCAAAAAGGATGATTGGGAAGATCACATTCATGTGATTCTACGAGCATATTGCATGCACTATAAGAGAGCCATAGGTTTTATGCCATTCTAATTGATCTATGGGATTGAAGTAATAATGCCAATGGAAGCTTGAAAAATGTAACATATTTCTAATGAGCATGTGACAATGTTCCAAGATTTAAGGTTTTTTTTGGGTTGGCGGTCATAAGTATGACTTTTTCAAATTGCTACCTACCACTTACAATTTGGATGGAAAAACTGTAAATAAAATATATGTACATGAAAATTTTGGAAAGACCATTTAATATTTAACCTTAATTTATCACCCTTAGGAAGTGGTTCCATGGAATGGGGGCTTTAAACACCATTTGTTGTGAAATGGTTTCAAGATACAAAAGCTATGTATTAATTATTTCACTAGATAATATTTTAATGTATCATATTATGATTTCTAATATTAGTGTAAATAAAATTTACCATTAAATAATTTATATTTACTCTATCTATCTCTCTCTCTCTCTCTCTCTCTCTGTGTGTGTGTGTGTGTGTGTGTGTGTGTGTGTGTGTGTGTGTGTGTGTGTAAGAACATTAAAAAAAGTTAAAGTGTCCAAAGGACACACAAAAAGGAGAAAATAAATCATATATGGGCCACATCAAGCTTCAAATAGAGTATCAAAATAAAATAAATTATTATACTACACTTACAATATAAAAAGAGACATACAAAAAGGAGAAAATAAATCATAAATGGGCCATATCATGCTCCAAATAAAGTATCCAAATAAAATAAAGTATTATATCATGCTTACAATATAAATAGAGACAAAATCACCAATAATAAATACCCAAAAGAGGGTATTTATTTTAATGTTCTTGCATATATATCTATATATATATATATATATGCAAGAACATTAAAACAAGTTAAAGTGTCCAAAGGATGCACAAAAAGGATAAAATAAACCATATATGGGACACATCATGCTCCAAATAGAGTATCAAAATAAAATAAAGTATTTTACTAGGCTTACAATATAAAAAGAGACAAAACCACCAACAACAAATACCCAAAAGAGGGTCCAAGTCAGGGCTTACAACTCAAAACACTCATAATCAAGTTCCTTTTCAAAAGGTCCATGTCCCCTAGCATAATTCTCAAGTCCCTTTACTATTCTTGTAAGTCCCTATTGATTAACATTACTAGCAACCCCATTGGTCAACTGACTATCACCCCCCACTAGAGAAATTAGGTTAGTATGAATTTGATTGAATACTCTATCCCTATCATTCTTGTTCCCATCATCTATGAAGTTTCAAATCATGTCCATAAGGTTATTCACATTAGTTTCAATTAAAATATTAATACCATTTTGAAGCACACCCCCATAATATTCAACAAGAATTTCACTAGTAAAATCTAAAGATTGTGAGCTACCAACACATAAGAGCCTTATATTTACTCTCAACTACCAGATCAACTGAATTCTTTTATTAAAAGTGATGGAGAGAATATTACAAGATAATGAGAATCTCATCATTAATTTTTTTTCTCATTTTGGAAAAGGAGTATCCTACTAACAAAAGATCAAGATCATATCCCTTTTCAAAATAGGCATACTTTGTAATATCCCACTCATATTCTGATATTTCAACATACGTTTCAGTCTCTTATAGGGTTCCCTAGTCTTATAAAGGGATCATTATATGAAAATCACTTGTTGTAATAGAAAATTAGATGCTATCTTTATCATTCTAGACCTTTGAAACTTTTCCATTTAAATCTATGGCACCTTTAGTTGAAGCTAAATATGCACAACAACAAGTCTCACAATAAACCTATCAGTAAGTTAGCAAGTACGTTACCCTTAAACTAAAAATAATACCTAAATTCCTTTGCTTGTAAAGAAAACACAAAATCTAATTTAAGAAAACTAGTTATAATTTTTGAAATAAACTATGAGTTTTCTTTTTGGGAATCACATAAGCGAAATCCACATTTTTGATTCGAGTTAATAAGTTCAAGGTATTGGAGGCTTATGTTTATCATAAGGATGGTGGTGTCATGAAAAATATTGGTGAAGGTAATATCCTAATAGAGACTGTGGAAGGACTCTTTTTTCATTTTAGGATAAACTTACTTATAAATCATAAAAGTGTTACTAATATCCTCATAATAATCACCTAGGGGTTTGACACCAATATCAGAGATTCATTTTTTGTGCAAATTTAGATTGGCTCTCTGATAAGGAAAATTTAATGATATATATTAAAAAACTTGAAGGTTATTAGGTAAATCAGTTTCTCAATGGTGGAAAATTAGCTTGGAATGTTTATAACAATGTAAAAAAATTATGAGGGTTGATTATAGGATACAATCACTATACTACATCATCTAGTCATCCATCTACATATTATAGATGACTTCCTACTTTAGTTAGCATGGTCGTCATTCGGTAGCTAGACTATCAAACAATAGTGCAATAGCTAAATGATAGACTCACTATCATCTACCAACATAATCATTGAATGATAGTGTCATTATAATTTGACCACTATGCTACCAAATGATAACATGAACATGACTACTGTGTGGTAACTATACTATCAGGAGCAAGCACATCTGCTAGTTCATAGATGTTAACTATTAGTTCACAGATGCCATATATCAATTAACAGATGATAGCTTTTAGTTTAGGATGCTAGCTACCTATAAATATATTTTGGCTACTTTATTTTACACACTTGAACCATGAATTTGCCTTTCCCACCTCCTAGAGCCTTGATTCATAGCTAAGCAGATCACCTCTTAGACACCACCTAGAATCACAAATCTAGTAACAATCCTTTTGTTCTACCCAAGATATAATTATTTTATGATAGAATTGTACTGTAAGGGAGACCATCAGACATATTGATCTAGGCTATGGTGTATATCCTCCATACTTTGAGTGGCTAAAAATTTGATTGGTGTTCATATCAGTTTAACAAAACTATCAATGATTTAAATTTTTCTCTTACCATGCTAATAATTGTAATTTTACATGTACCAATTATATTATTTATTTTTATAATGAGGCACTTCATGAATTAAAAATGAAGAGTATAAATATTCCAACTACATGATTTAACCTTTGAGGGTTTTACTATGAAAATCCTATGTTTAGATTAAAGTTATGATATGGCTAAATCAATAAAATAAATATGCAATAATTAAGTACTAATTTTTTTATATAAATTTACCTTCTTTGAATTTTTAATAATATCAATAAATAGGGATAAATAAAGACTTATATGAAAACTGACTATTGTAGATGATCTAGGTTCGAAAAGTTAAGATCTAGGTAGTTCTGAGTATCACCAACATGATTTTGGTGTTTTTCTACTTACTATATAGTACCATCAAGTATGGAAAGTAGCACCATGTTTTTGTAGTGTCCATTTTGTAGGAATATTCTTGTTTTCTAGGAGCACCTAGGCCTATGATTGTAGGTCCTATTCCTATGTGAATGAAACTTAGAGTTCTGTGTTGTTCCTAGAAAACTTGAATTATTTTGTAAATCCTAATCCTACTTAAAAGTATGGCATGATCAATAATTATGTGTTTTTCATTAGGATGTAATAGACAACCTAAACACTCTACTGTGAAGAGAGTTGCTTACATACCGATACTCTAAAGAGGGATCAAACCCAATATAGTTATCCCACCTAGTTTTTGATGCAAGTGCAACTGAATTTTAGAAGGAGAGTGGGATTGGAAGTCTTGAATGTGTTTTAGATTTGAAATGTTTTAAAATTAGGGTTAGGGCTCCTTTATATGGTAGTATGTAGAAGTAGGGTAAAATAGTGATCAAATACCTTGATTTTTTAAAACTTTGTCTTTGGTTTGAATAACTTTTTCATCTAGTAAATAGAGGTGAATTAGACTTGTATTTATAGAGTTTTATTGCTTGTGTAGATAATAAAATGTGCTTCAGCCAAACTGAGTAGGGCCAAACATTTGAAAAAGTATTAATTGGGAAGAGTTAGGGCTAAGGATAGTAACACCTAGTTGGGGACATTAGCACCATGTGGTTGTAGTGTCCTAAACGTGTTACTAATGTCCTATTGGTATACTATTAAATAAGTTGGATTGGTATCTAAGATGATAGTTCTATGACTATGTTTTTATTGGCTAAAGATGACTATCTTATAATGAATGAATTAAAAATTATGTCTAAGGCTTTATGATAGGTTTATGGTCAATCTAGGAATATGTTAACTCAAATGACACTCTTAGCATTCAATTACCACTTTTAGGTGATTACATCCCCCCCTCCCCCCTTTATGCTAGTAATGTAATAAAGTGAAATGAATAATATGAAGGAAAAATAAACATACCTAGAATTACCTTGGAAGTGAAGCCCATGTATCTGTATTTAAGTATGTGAATCTAGGTTTACATATGTGGAACATGATTTAAACCAATTTACTAAATGTTCAAACCAATTTATTAGATTCAAAGGCATCATGTGTAGCATGATCACTCTCACATTTAATTCAGTTACACAAATTTAACTATTACATACTCAATTTATATTTAGTATACTCAAATACCATATTGGAGGGATGTAAATGACACATGATTTCCATATACTCAACTTCAGAGAAGTTAATCAGATGGAATGGAAAACCCCATATCATTCTATAAATTATATACACTTGATATAACATTCCAAGTTATCACTAGGTTTATGAATTAATTCACATACCCAATGAAGTGTATTCATTCTTTTTCTCTCTTTACTCAGCTTTACTCAGTTACATTCTTTCATCATAGTCTTTTACTTTTGATCATATCTTTAAGTAAGGACTAATTTTTTGCATGTTTCATTACATGAAATTAGTTTGAATCATGTTCAAATATTTGTATATACAAGTAGTAAAAAACACACACAAGGGACATGGGCACATCCAAGGCATACAACTAGAGAAGTGGCATAGAGCCAAAACATAATGGGATATTTAAATTCCTTCAAAGATGGAAGAAGTATAAGAAACACAATAAAGTATAATATAAGAAAATTATAAATTAAATCATGTATAAATATGTATTATAAATCTATGTAGATGTTAGGATGCATATATACTGAGTGTATGTGGTGGTAGTCGGCAAAAAATCTAAGATAATGAGGAGCAATGATCAACATCAAGATAAATCAATGCATAAACTAAAATGTATAATATGTAAAGATAAAACATGGTTATAAAAACTATGTAGGATATGTCCCCAAATGGGTATATATATCAAATGTATAAACCTAGATCGATGTAAATTCCCCCAATGGGAAGATAATAGCTAGTCTAGATAAGTGTAGTGGATCAGAGTCCTATCTAGAATCTACAAGCACTTTATAAAAACAAATGAATCATATGTGTCTGATAAAATTAAATATAATGGGATATCTATCAATATGAAATATTTGGAAATTAGTATAAATGTCAACACAGCAAAGCATACAATCTATAAATTTTGTATTTTTAAAAATATTTGAATATTTTGGTATTTTGACGTGTTATATTATTTTTGTGTTTTCAAAGCATAATCTATGTAGAATCAAATTAAAATAAACTATATACAAGGAGAGAGAGAGAGAAGGAAGTATGTATAAAGGTAGGAACCATACTAACTAATGAGTCTCATGGGAGACTCACCATCACCATGACATGTGTCGAGTAAGGGAACTATGATTGTGTAGGTAATGTGAAAGGGAAATTGTGAGCCCATTATCTGTTGTGCTATATAATCTAAGTTTTAAACTTCCAGAATAGTGATGTAATGATGTTTTGGTAATGATTACAATGCCTTATGAGATATAGGGGTTTGAGGGACCCATTTGATATAAGTTTTAGGTGATTTATGTGCCATGTTTAGAAAACCCTTAGACCCCAATTTAATTAATCTTTGTGTAAATTGAATAGAGGAAGGTCCTCTATAATTTTTGATATATCTATGATGTAATGGTATCTATAGTAATGGTATTTATGGGAGAGTATGCGTACATGTAGATACTATAGATATAGACCTAGGATTCTATGATAATTGTGTTAAACATTGTGATGTATGCATAGGAATTGTAATCTATGTTGTAACTGATAACCATGTAATATCTTAAAATTCTAGAACTATATCTATAAATTAGTCAAGAAGTGTCTATGGGATGGGAATATGATACTCATATGGGACACCCTCAATCTTAACCACCTAGTTAACATGTATAAACTTTAGTCATTGGTGTACTGTAGCTGGGATGGCTTGGATCTAGTGTAATTATGGCCTACCTAATAATATATCGAGTACATCTTCATTTGGTAGTACTAGGAACTAAGTGGCTATGTGTGTAGGTCCAAATTGTAATGGAAGAATAGTCTCCCTAATGAAGCTCTAAATGTAACAACTAAAACCACTAGTGACTGTATCTATGGGTAATATATCCCACTTGATGTATCCCAAGTTCTGTAAGAGTGTCATGGTGCACATGCTTATGCTTGACCCATTATCAATCATAAAATAATGACTAGGATGGTGTTCTATATATGCTCATATTAAGAGTGCATGTAAATCTATGTCATCATCCACAATCTCCTAATCTAAAAATATAATAAGTAGTCTAGATAACACTGTAGTGTGATACATGTCAATAATGTTATGCATTGGATATGTCTCCTATATAATTGTGCAATAAAAATTTGGTGGTGGATGTGCTTGGTATGTATAGTGAACACCTGATGTGCTCCCTACCTCATTAGATATATAATTTGGGAAAGGATATAAAAATATATTAAGTGCCTTTGCTTATGTGGGTGTGCTCACATCAATAATGTTAGCCTTAATGAGATCTTGTATCTTATGCTTTAGGTTAATGCATTTGTTTTTTGTGTGGCCTGGTGTCCTATGATACTCATATAATGCATTTGAATCATAAATCTTTGGTACAAGCCATGTTGTATCAACCTATTTAATCAAAGGGAGATATATGACATTACATTCTAAAAGTTGTTATAGAACTCATGTTGGTGACTCTAGAAGATTAGTGAAGACTCTGCACTGAGGAATAGATAGAACAAATCTACGAGAAGGATCTAAAGCTACATTAACTATGGACTTTTGATTAATTTTGTTTTATGTGTCCATCACCTTATATGAAAGTTTTTTTGTACTCTTAATAGTTGAATTTGATACATTTGTGTGTTTGAGTTTTCCTATGGTTAAGAGCTTAACCTCTCTTAACTATGTGGCACATATTTGTAAATATGGGAAACTTCTTTAATAAGATAGCTTCATGCAATTTTGGTAGTAGACTCTATTTAAATATATCCTAAAGTTCTCTATTTACCATGGGGCTAGTAAATTTGGATAATATTGTCTTGTATCATAAGATGTAATCGATGAGAGGCTCATCTAACTTTTGTTTTAGCTATTCCACTTGTGGATATGATATTATATCAATAATGTTGGTAGAGAAGTGTGCTAGGAAGATATATGCTAAAGGACTGAATACCATGATAAAATGACTTGGAAAATCATAGAACCACTATAGGGCATAATTCTTGAGACTACATGGAAATATCTTCATAATAAGCCAATAATTGGACACATAATCCAAGTAATCTAGATGAAAGGCTCTGAGGTGATGCTCTAAGCCACCCTTTCCATCATATAATGTGAGCTTGGGTGCCATGAAACTACATGCCAAAGAAGTTGCCACTATTTGATGTTCCAAAGGTGTATGAAAGAGAATATTAGAATCTATTACATCTTGATTCCTCACAAAGAAAACTATCTAATTATCCATGGATATTTATATTTGACACATTTGATTTGGTTAATTTGATTATGCTTTGAAATATATGTTGTTATGAGAGAGTAGGGTATTGCTTAGGATACATGTTTGCATTGTTGTGAATTAGTTGTAGTGTATGAATTTACATTACAAACATGTTGATGTGTTAATATTTTTATATTTTATGATGTATGTATATCATGTTGATATAGTCTAGCTACCTGCTTGTTATAATATTGATGCAGGAGAACTCATCTTGCAGAGTGTGATGGAGGGAGAGTATCATCAGAGAGGGTGATATAGATGGATATATTAGAGGATGATAGAGAAACTAGATAGAACTCTATACACACCACAGTAGCTACCACATATTAGAATGCATAATAAATGGTTTGTACATGTGATTATTTCTACTTGCATGAAATAGTTGTTTGTCATGATTTTTTAGTATAGGCTAAATGGTTTAATGGAACTTGTTTTGCATGATTAACATTTTTGGTAATTAAATGTTAGTAGAAAATAAGGTTTGCATATTTAGATTAAATTCAGATTATTGATTTATGAAGTTAGCATTAAATTTTTATGGCATTTGGGTATGCTAATTAAATTAGTAAATTATAGATTTTTTATAATTTATGTTAAAATAAATAAAAGTTAAGAAATTGTCATTTAAGAGGAAAAAATAGAAAAAAATAAAAATAAAAATTTAATGAGAAAGGACTAAAATTAAGAAAAACTAAAGAAAGAAATACATTAAAAAAAATATAACAAAAACAAAAATCCAAAACAAAACAAAAATCTTCTAAAAAGAAAAGACTATGCCTATTTATGAAAGGAGATTTTTGGGAAAGAGGGATCACATGAATTATAAAAGAGAATTTCAAGAGAAGTATAGAGAGGAAGAAGGAAGAAGAAGAGAAGATGAAGGAACTTTATCTAGATCAAGTTTTTATCTAACACTCCAGACATGTAGTTGGATTATTTAAAATTTCCATGTATATCTGTAGTATAAAATAATACAATGATTTATATAGTCTACCATAATGAAAAAGTGATCTGATATATTTTTAAATATACGTAGAAAATATTATATTTAAATATATGTAGAATATAATTAATGTAGCTTGATCTAATTTTCTATATTCAGATAGGGTAAGCTACCCACAGTGGATATATATAATCCGTAGATTATAAAGTATATATTAGTACACATTATGATTTGCTAATATTTAAAAATAATATATATACTATGTATATTTATTCATAGATCTGAGTTTAATACTATACCAAAGCACCCGGATGGTATTTATAGGACAGTCTAAAAAATATTATATGGGATATTCTATAAAAATTAAGATATAGGTAGATTAGGGACACAACCTATGCAAAGAGAATTATTAGTGCATAGTGATTTCTAAAGTATATGATATAATTATTAGATATAATGTTTAATAAATTATATTGTGGTATAGGTGAGTTATTTAAATAGAATTGTTTCACTTTTGATTGTAACTATTATAAAAATTGGAACATTGCACTCATATGATGTTCTTTATAGAATTAAGTCATTGCACTTCCATCTAACGAATTGATTAATTTGAATGATTTCATGTACTTGTTATAAATAGCTATTACTAGTCCATTTAACTATTATGAATTTAACCTACATGCCTATGATTTCAAAACATAGGCCAAGCTATAAGTTTATTAATCTATTATTAACAATCAATCTTAAACATAAATTGACTAACAAAACTTAATTATATGCTTATAAACCAGTATTATGATTTAATTGACTATGGTAAAGTGATCACACCATAATTTAATCTAGGATATTATAATTGATCATAAAGTTATTTTTACTATGTTATTAATTTAATAATAAATAATTAATATAATAATCAAACAATTATCTACATCACTCTAGTGGTGATACATCACTCTCGAGGTGTGATCGATTTAATCAAATAGTTTACTTCCACTCTTTGATCATGTTGATCCATAATTTGATTTCTCATGGTAGACATGGAATTCTCAATGGAAAATGTTTAATGTCATTTATTGTCATTGAATTTCAAATATTTACCATGGGTGATGATTGTGGTGTAACAACTTAACAGTTAATGACCATTTCAATTCATGAATTTAGTGATTAGCCACATAATATATTGTTATTCTCTTGGTTATATTAACTGAATGCTTCAACTGATTATATTAGTGATAAATTATTGTATAAAAAATGTTAGGAATATAGAATTCATCTCATGGATATTTATCATAAATACTTTCTAAAATGATCAGAAGTTGAAGATGCTTATTGGATGGATCACTGTTAAGCTATATGGTAATAGATTTTCTCATAACCACATGAATGCCATAGTGATGCAAATATATGCATCTAAACTAGTATTAATATGGTTTATATGTAATAAAAGAACCCTTACACATTAGTTATTTATGTGCATCCTAAATTCTTACCATAGTTTTATTAGCAAAAAACATAGTTACATGTATATTTCATCACAATCCCATATATGTGAAAACCTACTAATATATTACAGTAACATTTATAATAATACCCACACTAATAGATGCATGTATACCATCTTCAGATCATAATTTGTTAAACCAACCTGCTAATTATTATGGTTTCTACCCTAATGGCAACGACATCATAGTGATCCTTTGTATATGTGTCTATGCATTTAAATGGTTTTTCATTTAAAGTAGCAATCCTTATTAAAGTATTTTATGAGCCATGATATTAAGGTTATAATATAATATTAATCAATACGCATCTAAAATATTACTGTAACATGGCTGACTTTTATCTATTGAAAATTATTGAATAGTATATTATATTTTGATCCATTCTTAACTTGTGTATTATATGTACCATGGATATAATTTTGTTACTAGAGTGTATACATATATAAAATATACATAAATATATGGGATGCATACCTATAACATATATTTTGACTAGTATATTGTCATGGATTTGGAATTTCATATATTTATGAACTTGATGAAAACATACCCATATGAATATAGTCTCTTAAAACATAAAAATATTGTGATTGACTATTGTTATATATGCATATAGTATTAAAAAATTGTGTGGTATATGTTTTGAGTATATTGGTATGCACAAGTAATTATACATAACTAATGTTATTGCATCATGATGTGTGCATATAGGTTATAGTTCTTGATTGATAAATACTAAGTTATAGATTCCTGATGAATGAAAAAATTGCTTATACTTCTAGCTTCCTAAAATATAATTTTTTTTTAAAACAAAAGATTTATGTTCTCTTGGGAATTAAGGCTTCATTTCTATGATTGGCTACTTAAATTGAAGTGTAATGATGGAACATGATAATAGTAAATAATGTACTATATTGAATCTACTTACGGATTTTAGATTATGTAGTTTAAACATATAGTATACCAAGGTGGTATAAACCTATAATTTCTAGATTATTATTTATGATTATAGGTTGATTATTTTTTAATATTGTAAGACTAGTTATTTGTAGTTGTGTTCATAAACAATAAATTATGATATTATGGGATGTCATAGAGTAATACAATGTAAATGTATGTTATACTAGATGGTACATACTATAAGTATTATGTCTATATTCACACCTATGTTTGACTGATTAAATATATGTGTGCTGGTTATTACTATGAATAACATGTTTTCTGATAGTTAGTAGGACTTTATGTATACCTAAATACAAATTTTGAGAGTATAATGTATGCTAAGATAGAATATTATGTGTTTCATGGAAATTGTGACTTGATTTGTTATATCTAGTTGTTTGAATAGAATCTTATGTTTCAATGTATTTAAGACTACTTTATATAACTAATTATGAAAAATTTATATTTATATCTTAGAATACTAGACTATGGTAATATGGGTTATCATAGAGTGTAGTATGTTTTGAAACTAATTATGGTAGTTGAAATCTATAATTAAATATGTATTTTACATGGGTGGTATAAACTATAGTCATTATTTCTAATATGGGATATATAATAATATAAGATTCATTCATTATTACATTTGACGAAATAAATGTATGCTTTGATTACTCCTATGTTTAACATGTTATGTGATATGATTACTAGTAGGATGTCAATTTTATGAATTGTGTGGTTAAATTATGTTTGACCAATCTTGCATTGTTGATACTAAGGAGTGAGACAGACTTCATTGGCTTACTATCATCATAATGCCAAATGAAGGCAATCTAATCAAGTAGTGTGTATGAATTTAATTGATCTATATATCGCTATTATTTATTATTCTTAGAAATTTGGCCAAAGGATGTTTAGTGAGACATTTCATTTCATGAGTATGATTTACATGTTTATGTGATATCTTGAAATAGAATGAGTTTCTATGACACACCGCATGTTTAGTTTTAGAAATCATACAACAAATAAATACTTGCTTATTTCTCTAGATTCCTATGCCATCACTATATTCTCATTAATTAAGAGAGGACAATTATATGATGGGATTAGTGAAAAATATATTTGGTTTGTGATTGGTGTGAAAAAATGCTCAGATGATGCTTTCCCTCTCTACAATAGTTATACTTTTGAGATGACACTTAAGATTTCCATAGATACTAGAGAGTCAGAAGAACTCATGCTTTGAGAAGCCATGTATGTTATTCATGTATATTATATTATATTATATTATATTATATTATATTATATTTATTATTAGAAACATTATCATAGAGAGTTGTAATTATCTATTTACTATGGATTGACAACAGTGGTTGTATACTGTACGAACAATGGTTGGCTATTTATAATTACTTTCTATATTTATATTATGATGTGTTTCATATGTTGATAGTGATCAGTGACTGTTAGATGTCACATGTTTGTTTACAGTTGGAAAAATTAAGAGTATTTTATATGATCATTGCTTAGATTCTCATGGTGTAATCTATTTATAGTATATGTGTTGTTTGGAAAAAATTCATGATTTCTAGGTAGATCTCAACATGGTTGTTACATGTGGTATTAGAATTGTGGCTTGAAATATAAGACTTAATGAGTCTATTAGCATTTTCATATCCTTCTATTCACTAGTGTGAAACTAGTGACATGAAGTATTGCATTGGTATTTTGGACTTGTAATGCCTCAGTGCAAAACTATGTTACACCATGATTGGAGTTTTGAGACTTGGTAGATCCTCCTCTATGGCTTGGTGACTATTGTAATTATGAGACATTCATTAAATGTTGTGTGGAATATTGAGTGTGTACCTTATGATAAATTTTACCCCCTTAGATTTTTTAAAAGGTTGATTTATCAAGTGTCTTAATGGTGATAGTTATATACGAGGTTTGGGTAGGTGATTACATAACATAGTTCATGAGTTGTGAACAAGAGTTCCCTACCATATTATTGATCTTTTAGATTTAACACCTTGAGTTTGATTACATCTTTCTTTGTATTTGAGTCACCTTTATCATTTATGTTTTTTTTTTGAGTGTTTAAAAAAAAACATTGAATGCTTCTCACTTAAGTATGTGTGCATTAGTTTTGTGTCTTATTTACATAAGTCCTATAAGATCATATTTAGATTTACATCTCCAAATACAGTGAAAATTTTCTTGTAGTAAAGTGTGTATGCCTTGGGTGAGAATTCTTATGTGTTAGGAGTTATTTAAATATTGGAGTCCTTATGTATATATGGATTGGGAAAAAGTGTCATATCTCATAGTGGGCATAGAGGTGTGTTGTTACCCCCTCACTTTCCGTTGACATCTTTATAAGCACCTAAGAGGATATTATTTTCTTGATGTTGAAATTTATTTCTAAAATGTTGTTTTGGATAATAGTGTATTTTACTTCTTATTGAGATAGAAGTTGTAAAATTGGATGGATTGATGCGTTTATGTCGATTAGTATTTTCCTTTCGATTGTGGAAGTAGTTGTGATACCACTCTTACAAATTTGGTAAGTATGTAGTGATTTTGGAAACTTGGGTTGCGGTGTTTCCTTTTACCATGTGAGGATATGCAGGAGTTTTTTTTTTGAGCTGCTAGTTCACTACTTTCTAATTGTGGCTTTTTAGAGTCACTAATTTATCTAACTTGTGAACTTTGACCATGAGAAGTGACAAACCTTAAATTTATATTAATTTTAGTTTATTATAATTGTTATGTTATTATATATCTTTGATTAGATTGATATTATTCTCTTTTTAAAGCACCTTATTTTGAAAATATGTTTATGTACCTTTTCCAGGAGAGAGTAGGGTATAAGATGTGAAAAACATCTTGTTAGTCTAAAAAGGGTTGAGATAAACTTTTAAGTTGTGTGCTAGTCATGCAAGCAAGGAGACATTGTCTCACTTGTTTTTTATAAGATTTTAAGAAAAGTGTGATCCTTGACCTTTGTATGTTATAATAATTTTAACATTATTTCCTCTTAACTATAGATATATCACTATAAGTCAAGTTGTGAAATATGATACTAGTTATGCTTGGCTAGTGGAAACTTAATATTATTAACAAATGATTGTATGGCTTTTCTTGTATGTATGTTGGTATATCTAGAATTATTTAACATATAATATTGCTTTCTATGATATGTTAGTATAAAATTATGATTTATTGAACCTTATGCATATTTAAAAGATCATAAGGTTATGGAGACCTAAAGGAAGAGTGGTGAATTAGGAATGTGAGTACTAAGAGATAGGAGTGGGTCCTACTTAGCCTCAAATTAACTCAATAGTTACTGAGTTTGGATATGATAGATGAACTTGTCTACTCTAAGATTTGATAGATGGACTTATCAAATTGAGTCATATGGCCATACACATGTATACTATAGAATGGTTATTCTTTAATTTTATATAATAAATTAAAAATCACTGCACTTATGATTGTAACAATTATAACAATTGGAATGTTGCACTCATATGATGTTTTTTATAGAATTTAGTCACTATACTTCTATCTGATATATTAATTAATTTGAATGATTTCATTTACTAGGTACAAATCACTATTACTCATCTATTTTACTATTATAAATTTAACCTACATGCCTATGAGTTCACAACATAGTCTAAGCTATAAGTTTATTAATCTGTTATTAAAAATAAAAAATAAACATAAAGTGATTAACAAAACTTAATTATATGCTTATAAATTAGTATTATGATTTAATTGACTATGGTAAAGTGATTGAATTATGATTTAATTCTAGGATATTATGATTGATCAAAAAGTGATTTGGACTATGTAATTATTATAATAAGACAAAAATAATATATTAATCAAACAATTATCTACATCACTCTAGTGGTGATACATCACTCTTGAGGTGTGATCGATTTAATAAAATGATTTGCTTCCACTCTTCAATCATGTTGATCCATGCTTTGCTTTCCCATGGCAGCCATGGAATTCTCAATGGAAAATTTTTACTGTCATTTACTATCATTGAATTCCAAATGTTTGATATGGGTGATGCTCATGGTGTAACAACTTAGAAGTTAATGAACATTTCAATTTGTGATGTAGTGATTAGCCATATAATATAGTGTTATTTTCTTGGTTATATTAACCAAATGCTTCAACTAATTATATGAGTGATAAATCATTCTATGATAGATATTGGGAATATAGAATTCATCTCATGGTGATTTATCATAAATACATGCTATTTTGATCAATAGTTAAAGATCCTTATTAGACAGATCACTGTTAAGCTATATGGTAATATATTTTATCATAACCACCCTGACATCATAGCTATACAAACATATGCACTTAAACCAATATTATTATGGTTTATATTTACTAACAAGAACCTTTACACATTAGTTATTTATATACATCTTAAATTTTTAACATAGTTTTATTAGCAAAAACCATAGATGCATGTATATTTCATCACAATGCCATATATGTGAAAACCTACTAGTATATTATAGTAACATTTATAATAATACCCACACTAATAGCTACATGTATATCATCTTGAGATCATTGTTTGTTAAAATAACCTACTAATTATTATGGTTGATATTCTAATGGTAACAATGTCATAGTGATCCTTTGTATATGCATCTATGTATTTAAATGATTTTTCATTTAAAGCAATGATCCTTATTAAAGTAGTTGATGAGCCATGATATTAAGGCTATAATAAACTATTAATTAGTATACATCTAAACTATTACTGTAACATGGACCACTTTTACCTATTGAAAACTATTGGCTAGTATATTGTATTTTGATCCATTGTTCACTTGTGCACTATATGTACATTAGGTATAATTTTGTGTACTAGAGTATATACATATATAATTTATGTACATAAATATATGAGATGTGTAACTATAGTATAAATTTTGATTACTATATTGTCATGGCTTTGGCATTTTGTATATCTATGAACATGATGAAACCATACCCATATGAATATAGTCTTCTAAAATGTAAAAAGATTGTGATTGACTATTGGTATATATGCATGAAATATTGAAAACTTTTCTATGATACATGTTTTAAGTATATTGGAATACACGAGTGATTATACATATCATATATTAGTACATCATGATGTGTGCCTATAGGTTCTAGTTATTGGTTGATAGAGACTAAGTTGTAGATTCTTTATGAATGGAAAAATTGCTTATACATAAACCTTCTTAACATATAACAATTTATTTAAATGAAAGATTATGTTCTCATGGGAATTGAGTATTCTTTACTATCACTAGATGCTTAAATTGAATAGTGTAATGATGGACTATGATAATAATAAAGAATGCACTATATTGAATCTACTTATGGAGTTTGAATTATGTAGTTTAAACATAGGGTATACTTGGGTGGTAGAAACTTGTACTTGCTAGATTATTATTTATGATTATGGGTTGATTTTTTTTTGAATTTTAAGGTTGGTTATTCATAATTGTGTAGTTATGTTCATAAAAAAAGAACTATAATATTATGAGATGTCATAAAGTACTATAGTATAAATGTATGTTATCCTCAGATGGTACATACTATAATTATTATGTCTAGTGTTGCACCTACGTTTGACTAATTAATGTATGCATATTGGTTATTACTATGAATAATATGCTTTTTGATAGTTAGTAGGACTTTATGTATGTGTGCATACAACCTTAGAGAGTGTAACATATTCTAAGATAGAATATTATGTATTTCATAGATACTGTGACTTGATTTATTATATCTAGTTGTTTGAATTAAAAGCTTATGTTTTCATGTATTTAAGACTAATTTATATGACTAATTATGAGAAACTAGTAGTTATGTATTAGAATACTATACTATGGTAATATGAGTTATCATAAGGTTTAGTATGTTTAAAAATTAATTTTGATATTTATAATCTATAGTTAAATATATATTTTACCCAGGTGGTATAAAATGTAGTCATTATTTCTAGTATGAGATAGATAATAATGTAAGATTCATTCATATATTTGATAAAATAAATGTATGATTTGATTAATCTTATGTTTATAATATTATGTGATATGATTTCTAATAAGATATTAATTCTATGAATCTTGTTGTTAAATTATGCTTGACCAATCTTGCATTGATGATACTTAATAAGGAGTGAGATATACTTCACTAACTTACTAGCATCACAATGTTTGAGGAAGGCAATCCAATCAAGTGGTGTGTATGAATTTGATTAATCTCTAGATCACTATTATTTATTATTATAAAAACTTTGGCCAAAGTATGTTTAGTGAGATATTTTCATTTCATGAGTATGATTTTTATGTTTTTGTGACATCTTGTAATAGAATGGGTTTCTATGATACACTATAAATTTAGTTTTAGAAACATACAAAAGGTGATTACTTGTTTATCTCTCTAGATTCTTGTAACATCACTATTTAATCATCTATGAAGGGAGGGACATTTCCTAATGGGATTAGTGTAGGGGATCGTTGGTTTGTTGTTGGTATGGTAAAACACTTGGATGATGCACTCCCTTCCTACAATAGTACTACTTTTGAGATGACACTTGAGATTACCATACATACTGAAGAGTCTGAGGAACTCATGCTCCAAGGAGCCATGTATCTTATTCATGTACATTTGATTATATTTTATTTATTATTATAAATATTATTTTGAAGAGTTATAATTACCTATTTACTATGAATTGACAATAATGGCTATTTCTTTTATTATTAGTGGCTAGTTATTTATAATTACTTTATATGTTTGTAGTATGATGTGTTTCATATGTTGATAGTGATTAGTGACTGTTAGATGTCATGTACTTATTTATAATTAGCACACTTAGATTGTTTTTTATGATCACTACTTAGATTCTCATGGTGTAATATATTTATAGTATGTGTTGTTTAAAACAAACTTTCACATATTTCTAGGTAGATCCTAACAAGGTCGTTATAGAATCCAAGGCATGTGATGGATTAGTTGTTTCCTACTCAAGATGTAACACATTATATTATAGAGTAAGAACCTCCTGCATAATGGATTTTAAATCTAGAGTAGAATAATTGGACATAAGTGGTGTAACAATTACTGATGGTTGAATAACAATCTTAGGTTGTGCTATCTGAGTTGGTTGAGTTGGCCCCACTAAAGGTGTAACAAAATTATTAACTAGGGGGTTAAATATTGACCATTATTTGTCTTATTATTTATTTCTAATATTTCTTATAGAATTTTTTCATGATCAATGGGATGTTATCAAATTCTATCTCTGAAGCCTTGTAATACCTCATCTTTGTTCATACTTATGTTATTATCATTAATTGGAGGAAGTGTGTCTTGATTCTCAATGTGGGCCTAATATTTATCCTCATTATATTATTCATATTTGGATGCATTTTCATTGGATTCCAAAAAATTAGTGTGTGGAGGATTCATATCTAGAGTTGTAATAGGTTCCTTGACCTTGTTATAGGTTTGGAGAGTAGAATCTAGATATGCTCTATAGGATTACCACTTAGTCTAGCACTTCTTCTTTGTGAAAGAGATAACTTTTTTAGATGGCATATAGTAGATAAATTGCAATAAAACTTTTACAATAGAATATATGAATTATGAATAATTAATAAATGCTAATGAAAATAGGATAAAAACCATAAAAAAAATCTAGGGTTAGGATTTTTGAGTCTAGGGTTTCTTTTACACCAATTTAAATTATATGAAAAATAAATTGAAAATCTAATTTAAAATAGATTCTAATTAGTTACATTGTTTAAAAAAATTATAAAATCATAAGTATGTAACCCTAAATTTACTATTTGAAGCAATATTCAAAGTAAAATGAGTTCACCAAATGAATTTACCTTTTAGGGTTTTATTATGAAAATCTTATGTTTAGATTAAAGTGCTAAGATACATAAATCAAAGAAATAAATATAAAATATTTAATTACTAATTTATTATAAAATTTGACCTTCTTTAACTTTCTAAAAATATAAATAAATAGGATAAATAGAGACTTATTTGAAAACTAACTATCATGGATGATCTGGGTTTTGAAATTTGAGATCTAGATATTTTGAGTGTTACTAACATGATTCTGGTATTCATATGCTTATTAAATAGTAGCAACCAATATGAATAGTAGTGCCATGTTTATGTAGTTTCTTTCATGTAGAAGTAGTTTCCCCCTTATAAGACTATTCCTATTTTTTGAGAGTACCCATGCCTATATTTGTAGGTCCTATTCCTACATGCATGAAACCTAGAACTCTGTGTTGTGCCTAAAAAACTTGATTTAGTGTGAAAAACCTAATCCTCCTTAAAAGTATGGCATGATAAATAATTGTGTTTATTAGTAGGATGGACTAGACATCCTCAAAACCCCATTGTGAAGAGAGATTCCTACATATAAATACTATTAAGAGGGATCAACTCTGATGTAGTTCTCACACCTAGTGCCTGATGCAAATATAAGTGAATGCTAGAATTGGATGCCTTGAATGTGATTAATATATAAAATATTTGAAAATTGGGCTTAAGGATAATATATATGGTAATATACAATCAAATACCTTGATTTTTCTCAACTTTGTCTTTGGTTTGAATATATTTTACATTTATTTTTCATCTAGTCAAGAGAGATGGATTAGACTTATATTTATAGAGTTATATTACTTGTGTGGATTATAAAATATGATTAGGATGACCTTATAATGGCCACACATTTGAATACATATCCTCTAGGAAGATCTAGGGCTAAGGACAATAATGCCAAATTAGGGACACTAGCTCCATGTGGTTGTAGTGTCCCAAATGTGGTGCTAATGTCATATTGGGTGACTAATGAGAAAGTTGGATTGGGATTTGAAATGATATTTATGGGACTATTTTTTATTGGTTAAAGATGACTGTGGTTTGCTGAATGAATGTAAAAGCATGTCTAAGGCTCTAGGATAGGTTTAGGGCCAAGCTAGGAATAAGCTAACTCAAGTGACACTCTTAGCATCCAATTATCACTTTTAAGTGATTATACTAATCTTCAAGAAAAAATGAAGATCACCTCTATTTTAGTTATATAACAAGAGGTAATTATGTACTTTATTTTATGTAATATGTTCAATTATTGAAAATTTATTAAATGTTCACTATTTCATTAAATTAATTCTATCCTCACAAAAAGGATTTTTTTAGCTAGTTTCAAGAATACAAGCAATATTAAGAGTTTGCAAAATCCAATGCCTCCAAAGAATTAGATATGGATGTTGAATCATCTCCTCTTTTATGGATCAGACATAAAATAAGGTAGAGTTATGTTATGCCTCTAGGCTGTCAATCTAATCCATTTGAACTGACATAAACTCAGACCTTCTCTCATGCTGTTGGTAATACCATTGTCTTCTTTGTATTATTTATAATTTCATTATATATTATGGATACTATGTTTGATTAGTTTTATGTTTTTTCTATAACATAATTTGAATCTTCACCCCAATCTTCCCAAATGCCTCCTCCAAGTATTCAGTTGTAACAAATATCTTCAGGGCATCATCAACATGTTATGTACCCATAATTATAGTTTTTTGTAATATAATTATGAAGTATTAAGTTTATTCTCATTTAGTATTTATCTAATCTATTTTTCAATTTAAATAGACCCCTTCTCAAAGTCAACATTTTTTTCCTCCACCACTAGCAAGCCAAGTTGTTAACATGAACAAAAAATTGTCATTTCTAGTGCCAAGTAGTGGTATTATCCATTTGATAATATTGAAGTTTCCAAACCTCTCTCTTGGTAGTAGACCTAGCTCAAGGACCATTATTTTACAACATATAGATCTTAATGATGATTTTTTTGGGATGTTGAGTGTGGATCAATATATTTTTTTCAATCCCCATGATATTATTTAGGGATTATATCTGAATGGGCTAGAGGCTAATTCCCAACATCTAAAAACACCTAGATCTCTAGGGTCTACCTTACCCACTCCCCATCTTAATCCTAATACTCCTAAGACTGATGATGAGATTACTAGTTTTTTATTAGATAATTTATTGGAAAATAATACAATCTCCTATGTAAAATAAATTGTTCTTAGTGAAATTGATTATTTGAGGATATAGGAGATAAGGGATAAATTTATGATACAAGAAATAAATGCTTAATTTCACAATCACTCCCAATGTAACCAATTATATAAGTTAGTTGAAAAGAATAAAAAAAGATGTTTTGTTGAATTTGGTTGTTTTTAGAGCAGTACTATTAGTAATGATAAATTTTTAGATACAATGTTGAAAAGGCTTGAGAATTTAAATGTAGAGGCCCAAACATACTACAATAAATGGTCAAAATATAAAATCCTTGTGGTTATTATTTCTATATAAAAGGGGAAAGCTATGGTAAGTTATACTCATTCTAATTTTTTTGTCATTTGCATTTAGTTATTGTAAGTTTTTATTTAATTAATATTCATCATTTAATTATAGTCAAAATATGCTAATTTGAAGAATCAGGTAAAGTTACTCAAAGTACACCTCCAAACAACATTTAAACACAACTATTTTGTTGAAAGAAAAGCTTGTTTTGTTGAATACACAAAATAATACCTTAAATAAAAGCATGAAGGCAAATAGATTGGATCCAAAAAAATTGTTCAATAAGAAATCTAATGCAGACCACTCATTGATAATAAAAGGGATTTAACAAAGGATGAAAAGGAATATCTTGATAACATTATTGCTATATCCAAGTATATTCTCCAATTAGGAATTCTAATATATGATACATTCCATAGATAGGAAGTGATTTCTATAATATTAAATCATATAAACACTTCACATGAAACAAAAAAACAATTAGAATCAATTTTGATTGTAATATTTATTTATAGTGTAAATATAGTATTATTCTAAGACAATTAGTTTCAAACTCAATATATATTATATTTATGGCTTTTAAAGATGCATATGATTCATACTTGTTAGATGGATTATAGTTTATGATGTGCTAGATATTATCTTTAAAAGTAATTCTTTTTTTCAGTTAAGTTAGGTACACTATATGTATAATATATTTTTTTTAAAAATGTGAGTGTTTTTTAATTTCATTTGCAGTAAAAATGTTCTTCTGACTGGGTTTTTGGGAAAATAAATTAATTTCATCGAAATGAAAATAGATAATTGATAAATTTATTAAGGGACTAGACATCCATCTACCTTTCCTATCATTGTACAACTATCATACATACTATTGCTAAATAAATCAATTAAGCCATTCATAAACAACATAATTGAGCATATGAATTAATATTCAATACATGATTACTTCCTACGTAATTGAATTATGAATTAAAAAGAGAAAATAATTTTTAGTAAATAATTAAAAATTATCACAATTGAATTTAACTGAAGTATATTTGAAATACATACAAAATAAAACTCATGTGTATAGAACAACCCTTTTACAATGGATGCTTCATCAATGACATTTGTATGTAATTTCATAGTGGTTTTTTCAATATCTTATTTGGTTTTTGTATTAGTGATTCTTCTTCTTTCAATAAGATAATTCTAAATTGAAATCATTATTTCATATGGAAACTCATTCACTACATAACTAGAAACATACAACCTCAAACATGTATCAAGATTTTTATCCAATTTGTTCTAACATTTGAATTTGACAAAAGATAGTGCCATAAATATCATTTCATCTTCCACCATTCCAAAAATCATTGTTTGACACAATTTATATAATAAAAAATATTCACTAATTATTTATTATATAACACTTATGGGATCCAATTTCTTCCATAACCTTGTAATAACACCTACTTTTATTGGTTCATTTAAGGAATGATATTGTTCAACCATTGTGATTCTAAAATTCTTTGACTATTTTTTAATAAATCCTTTCATAAAATACCCTCAACTCAATTACCTTAATTTATACATAATAAAACTATTAATGAGAGTACCCATGTATTTGATAAACAAATTAGTTTTTATTTCTTCATCCTATAAAATATTCCAAAATATTGGATTTAGCACTCCCATGGCTTCAAATAACTCATCCCTTTAAATTTGATTTCAAATTTTAGAAGATAATTTTATTGAAATGTTTCTCAATTTCATTTGGGTCTTATCCACGATATTATCATATAGAACCCGTGATATAGGTACTTATTCAATTTCTACTCTAACCACATGAGTTTGTCTTGGGAATGTTTGTAGTGGTATTTCCTTTCCATTAATAGTCTTAGAATTCTCCATTCAAAATTATAACCTCTCCTAATTTTTATGAAATTATTTCTAAATATGAACATTGTACAAACCATTCAAGTGCAAATAAGAAGCTCAATAATCAAAGAATTGATAAATTTATTTAATGAAGAACTCATTGATATTCTTCTCAGGTATAAAAAATATACACAAAAAGGTCCTCGAAGTATTTATAAACTAATACACAATATTTTCTTATATATATATATATATCCCTCTTTTTGTGTAGACTTTGAAAAACAAGTTAATTAGAAAAGAGAAAATATATATTATATATTTTCAAAATCTACACAAAAAGGTCCCATATATATATATATATATATATATATATATATATAAACTACGACATCATATTTTTTAATTAGAAAAGATTTTGTTCCACCAAATATATATATATATATATATATATATATATATATATATATATAATTAAATTTTCCTCTTATTTAATTGACTTGTCCTTCAAAATATGGACATGTAAAATGATATGTTTTTAATTAAGCCAATCAAAAGATTTATCTTTATAAAATTAAAATCATAATTAAGTAGTGGAGTTAAGAAAATGATTTATCTGTAATTTAATATGATATAAGTACCATGAGAATAATATCTATCACAGTATATTACATAGATTTATATAAGATATGTATGGTAGTTATATAACAAATATAAAATAAATAAATAAATTCTTTAATTTTTTTTAAATTTTAAAATAAATAAAATTACCACATCAGTAAATATAATTCACCTATCATATATTTCAACATGGTAAATAAATAAATAGATAGATAAACAAATTATTTTATTTTTAAGTAAATAAAATTATCACAATAACAAATATAATTCATTTATCTTATACTTTAACATGGTAAATTAAAAAATATGTTTTTATTTTAAAATAAATAAATTCTCACAATAATAAATATAAATCACCTATCATATATTTCAGTATAGTAAATAAATAAATAAATAAATAAATTTTTATTTATTTTAATGTAAATAAAATCACCATAATAACAAATATAATTCATCTATCATATATTCTAGCATGGTAAATATATAATTAATTTTTTTAATTTTATAAATAAAATTATTATATAAAAATTATAATTCATGTGTCATGTTATTAAATAAATCTATACATATCTACAATTAATTATGATATAATGTAGTTAGAGCAATTTTTCTCATATTTTAAATTTTAATTACATCAATGAAAATTGAAATAAATAGATTTTGTACAGTGATAACAATTGAAATATATGACTTTTGTATACATATCAGAAATACCAAAAATTTGAATTAAAAATTTGTAAAGTTTTTTTTGACTCTTCTTTGTTGTGCTATGCTCTAATGTTTTTTTGGTTTGTTTGAGTTGGTGATTATATATATAATTTTTTTTTAGTGGTACTTTCAATTCACATTTTGCGGAAAAAAATGGTTTCTAATTAATTGTTAATTACACTCTTTCACATCTTCCCATATTAAATTATTATTTTTATTTATTTTATTAAGTTCACTTCAAACGATTACACCCTTTCACCCTTAAATGTTACTGTAATAACATTGTACATAATTTATTCAAAAATCATTTACAATTTACGTGCCCATAAAATCTCATATATAAAAATAAATAACATTGTTTTAATATTTTAAAAGAAAAATAAGTGTCATGAAAACTATATCACGATCTTACAGTTTACCTTTTTTGCTTCTACTCTCTTGTTTACCATAAAATTTAAATGAGTCTCAGTTAAATTTTAATCAGAGAAAATGGATTAATCCGTCCCGGTTAAATTTTAAATAAATTAGATAAAAAATATCAACACTTGATTGGGAGTTTTGAACATCATTTTAATAAAATATAGAAAAATTCATTTTGGACCAATGTTATTCAGGTTTAAATATCAACATAGAAAGCAACAGTGGCAGGGGAAATTCATCATAGACCACTGTATTATTGTCCGTGGAATTCGACGAATTTTGCGCTTTTAATTCATAATGCAGGGTCTTTGTTCAAAATGCATTGGAAATATTAATATGCGTATTATATGATGAATGGGTGATTATAATTGTTCGGCATAGTTTTAATCCAAAGGTCCCTAAAAACTTTTTTGTTTTAGGTTTCTTCCCTTCAACATATAAAACAATGTTTCAATTAAAAATTAAAAATTTAAATGAATTATGATAAAATCTCATCTCTTTTTCAAAGAATAATTTTACATTTTAAAACGAATCATTTCAAAAAAAAAATTAGACTATTTATTTTTTCCATAAAAAGATAATAATAATTAAATTTAATAATTAAAATATTATAATATTTAAATTCAATAATTAAAATATTATAATTTTATATCTTCTTGGATATTGTTATCTACTGTGACTTCACATCTCTGTCAATAAATTGTTATTCTCTTTGTATATTTTTATTAGTTTGAATAAAGTCTTCAATTTTTTATTGATAATATATTTTATTAATAAAAAACAAATAGTACAACATTTATTATACAAAAAAGGAAGTAGAAGGAATTACATTCCAAAATATTAATTATATGGTTGAGAGAAAGTAAAGCTCGACAAGCATAAACTAACATTAAAAATAACAAACAAAACATGATTTATTGGTGGCATGTGTGCCCTGCTTAGCTTATTTAGGTTGTTGCTCTTTTAATATGGGATTAGAATTCCCATATAAAACAACAAACTAAGGTTCTATGAAATCGGCCGCCTATCGATAAAGGTCAACATCTAGGGGTTTCTTTGCAAAGATCCTACTCGAAGGCTCCATACACTCTTAGTTGGGTTAACAGAGGTCAAAGCAGCCTTCCCCTGATTCACACCCTTTTGACTTTCATAAGTAGCAGCCTTAGTGAGACCATTCAAAAAATTCCTAATGGGATTGAAAATTACCTTAGAAACTATTTCAATTTTTTTAAATCTTTCCAAGGTTCTGTTGAAACTAAAAATTTACCTCCACTATTTGCATTTGTACCTAGTACTACAAAAGGGTTAAGGCTTTAGCCAACTTGATCTTTTTCTCGCCCTTTAAATTTAGACGTGGGGATCTTTCTTTCATTTTATACCTACTTACTGAAATTCCTCCTTTTCCCTCTTCTAATCAACTATCTCTTTAGGACTCAAACTCCCTAAATAACTAGGAGGGTCCAACTTCAATTTACTAGTCACCCTGACAATTGCATATAGGAATCTATTTTAAGGTTAGTTGACCATTTCTACTATGACTTGGTTCTCATGGGTTTCTTGTATGAATTTTACATCACTTTTATCATTTAATATCCTAATGCCCTAATGCAATGTAGTCTCTATAGACTCTATGTGGGCTTGCATATCTCTTATCAATCCTACCAAATATGCACATTTTTGCACTCTAGCCCCTCTTGATGATCTTGCAACAAAATCTACTCTATGTGTCATTTCCTTGAGACTGAAAAAATCACTACACCTTCTACCCATCACTTGATGGAAGATGTTCTTTGCTTTCTATCCACAATGACAAAATTATAAAACATACTTATATCCACATGATTTCATGAAAGGAAGAAATATTTTTCTAGTACTAAATGATGTAGTTGTTATTATGAGAATCAATGAATATATGCATTAAACCATTAAACCTAAAAAATAAAAAAGCCAATATAATGCAAATCAATGTAATAACAAAAGAACAATGATATTTTATTAGATTTAAATTTTTGTAAATTCAGCTTGCACACACAATGAGATTAACATAGCAACTTCAATGATATGCATTACAATAGATCCTTAGATCTCCACATTCTAACTCATGGTCTTTGCATGTATAAATCTATTTTAATACTCGGTATTTGATATATTCCTCAAACTCACTAACTAACTAGTTAAAAAATAGGACATGTTTATATAAGCACAAGACCCACCTAAATCTTTTTTATGTTTATATAGACTACTTGACTAAATGTTATTTTGTTGATGTAGAATTCCAAGTAAATCCAAATGCTCCTTTATCATATGCATTCGACATCAAATTTTATCAATTAGTGCCCTCTAAGACATCCACAATAGGTAAAGAAGAACTGTATTAGGTGCACTCAAGGACATCTACATCAAGCAAATAATATCTGCTTCAAGTTCACTCCCATTGATGTGTGGGGTCCAACATGATCACATTTACCTTCATGGAGACAATGCATGTTGAATCCTAAGAGAACATTGGCTTGAGACCATAGTATTATTACTTATGCATCACACACAAAGAGTCCTCCAAGCGTCCATCATTTATGAATATGGTCTCCTTAATTATATGGATGTTGCGATTGATGAAGACCTATTTATCTTGAAAAGTGAAGACATTAATGAATTTAGCCTTGAGGGTCTTGCGATTATTTTTTTCTCAACACAAATCTTACTGAATGTATCAATTGTGGGGACACCACTCCAAAGTTCTAAAAAAGGAGTGGATATAAATAAACATAAATGTTTTAAATACTTGGCTTACATGCTCTTGAAAGTAAAGCCATTAATGAATTTAGCCTTGAGGGTCTTGCAATTCTTTTTCTCTCAGCACAGATCTCTCTGAATGTATCAAATGTGGGGCCACCACTCCAAAGTTTTACAGAAGGGGTGGACATAAATAGACAAATAAATGTTCTGAATACTTGGCTTAGATGCCCTTTCTTACAGAGCAAGGTACTCAGAGAATGACAAACATTTTTAGGGAGTTTCGACTCAGAAGTCGATAAATAGAACAAACAACTACTATGCTTCAAAATATGCATGCAGTCGAGAGGTCAAAATTGATTGACATCACATGCAAGTCTCAACACAGCTATTTTTAGTTGACAACAGTGAATGAACATTTTATGCGTGTTGGTTACGCTCAAACCATATGGGGTATGAATCTCATTGTAAGGTGGGAGGTTCCCACGACTATTTTTAATGATGGAAACGGGCCAAAAGTCCCTGCTTTGCCTGGTCCTCTTGCAACAAATTATCTTGTGGGTAGCCCACCATCTAGCGGAGGTTGCGGGGAGAACATGTGTCAAGCAACCCATCCTATCCTCCTCGCACGGCAGACATACTTCCAATTTCCAACAAAACATGGGGGGTACTCTCAATCTTTTGATTTTGGTTAGCTTGGTAAGGCCCACCTTGTTTATTCGGCACATCTTCTTACGAGTACAGTACCCTTGGCGTATTAATCACTCACTATTAGCGACTAAACAGGTTTAAATATCGACTTGGGAAGGATCAGCGGTGCAAAATCATATTTTATTCTCTGTGGAGTTCGGCTAATGAGAAGCATTGCAATCTGAAACAGACTTCGGCGGGCAACAAAGACAACGGCAGCGTCTCTATTTACACATTGATTCTGTCAAAAAATCTCCATAATTTCAATCACGTTCACACACAAATGTAACATCTTTCCAATGAGAGTGTGATAATGCTTCAAGATTTACGGATTTTTTTTAGGGCGGTGGTCATACGTATGATTTTGAAATTGCTGCTTGCCACACGAAACGTGGATGGAAAATTAGTAAATAAAATTGTCAATTGAAAAACGTATAGGAAAACCCTGGAAAGAATGTGTAATTCTCAAACTCAAGTAGTCAGTTTTAGGGAGTGGTTCCACGAATTAGGGTTCCTAAATTTTATTAGTGGTGCTGTAGAGTAATTTAAAGAATATTTGTTGTATAAAAATTTAGTATTAATATTTTACAAAATAATATTTGAAATTATTATATTTTATTTTTAAATATAAATTAAGATAAAATTTATCATTTATTAATTTATAATTAGTAAAATATTTTTTTATAAAATAAGAGATAGTATGAGAAATTTTAAGCTCTTTTTTTTTCATTTCAATTTATTAAAAATAAGAGCAACAACTCTATCCATAAAATTTTTATCTTAAAATTCTCTATCCAAAATTATAACCTCTTCTAATTTTTAAAAAATGATTTCAAAATATAAACACTGTACAAACCCTTCAAACAAGAATTGGTAGTCAAACACATTGATTTACTCAATGAGATATTCATTAATATTCTTTACATGAATCGTAAATATACATAGAGAGGACCTAACATTATTGATAAACTATTTCACCTGCTAAGATAATTGATACATTTGATCAGAGAAGGTTTAGTTTTACCAAGATAATTGATATCATTTGATTTATATTTATATATAGGATGTCAATAATTTTCATCTTTTCTCATTGAAAGGTTCTTAATTATATATATATATAAGTTTTAGTTAATGTGGTAGGAAATTTAATTCAAATTTAAGTGGTAGAGTTAAGAAAACAAATTTTATATTTAAAATAATGATATAAGTGATATAATAAATAATTTTGTATATAATTGATTAATAATAGATTGCATAAACATGTTGATGAGATATGAGTGAGTTGGTTAAGTGGTTTGGATTTTTTAAGTCCCACTCAAGTTCAAGTCTTAAGAAAGGTATAAGAAGTTAGTTGTGGATGTTGGTTATATTATTAGAGTTGTTAATGACCGTTCATTATAGAATATAGAAAAAATGAAATGCTAGTCCAAAGGTTCCCAAAAAATTAAAAAATAAAATAAAATGTTGAAAATCTTTCACAACTAAAATTTTGAATTTTATATGAATCGTGATAAAATATCTTAAATTTTCAAGAAAACAATTTCACAATTTAAATAAAATAATTTCACCTTTTATTTTTAAGATATTTATTTCCTATTCAAATTAAATATAAAAGTTTTGAAAAATATATCTAAAAAATACAATATTTTAGCTCCATGTTTCTTCTCATATATTACTATCTATTATGTCTTTACTTCTTTTACCATAAATTTTTACTCTTAGTTTGTAAATTACATTGTTATTTGCATTCTCCATTTTATGACATGGTTCATTGATTCTATGACACATTAAATTTCTACAAATCAATGTTTTATCTTCTAAATTTTATATTAAAAAAAAAATTTTAATCATAAATGTTTTTTCCATTTTTGTATGTCCTATTGAGAAATGCCATATTGCAAAAAGTGTGGACTTGAGAAATGTCACCCTTCATATTAATTCATTGTCACTCTAAATGACCTCACAAGGAAAAAGGGTGATCCTTTCCAATTGTTTATTGAAAAATCGATTGAAAATTAAATGTGGAATATGATGGTGTGATTTACTAATACTAAATTATTTCGTCAATCATATTTTGCTATCTTAGTTTTTTAGTATCTATTAAGAATTAGAGTAAAGATAAATTATCCAGAAATGAAATGCAAACTTAAAATAACTCATCCAAAAGATGCAACATGGTATATTATGATCCATGTGGCTTAAATAGTTTCATATATTAATGCTAGAGGCATTATATGTGACAAAACCCCTTAACAATTCGTATAACATCGTAATTAAACATTTAAAGTTCTCTACACCACTTAGGTGATGACACGTGTTTGTAGGTAGGTTTTATTTGCCCACCCAAGATGATAGTGACATTTTGGTAAAGTTTTTTTTGCATTACTAGGTATTGACCCATGTTTGCAGTGATATTTTATGTAGTTGACCTAGGAGTGATGAATATCAAACCAAATTACAAAGGAGATAACATAACAATTTTAAATATAAGAAGGGTTATTAAATTGTTTCTATAGGGCCATTGTGGTCTTTGGTATGAGTAGATGCAGGATAATGGTGGACAAAAAGGGGTATAAAGTGAGACTTTTTTTTTCAAAATAACAATAGTTAAATTTGGAGAGAATGTTAGAGATCCTTCGAAATTTTTTTTGACAATGACATAAAAATATAATTGTTGCATTTTGAATATAGTTTGTAAATATATAATTTTTTTCAATACTTAAATAATAAAAGTGGATGAAATAGATGTATTTATGACAATAGGTTGGTTATTTCTTGTAAAACGATAATGAGAGTGCATGTGTACAAACACACTTTTTTAATTAAATAATTAAATTTTTGTATGAAATTTTATATATCAATAGATGAAATATCAAAGATTGTTGAGAATATTTTTTATTATACATATAATTTTTAAATAATTTTACAAGTAAAGACAACTGAAAAATTGAAATTGCAAGTGTACGAACATAACTTTTTGACCTTAAATTCATGAAAATTATTTTTTTAAAAACATAGTTGACAATGTGTAGATTGTTGAGATATAATTTTTATAAAATTTTAATAAATATTCAAAAAATTATAATGAAATTTGTGATGATATGTATATAGTCCATAATGAAGTATGTTATGTATAAATTAAGCAATTATTATAAATAATATTTTAACATTAAAAAAAAGATATATTCTAAAATTAAACATTCTCCTCTACAAACCTATATAATATTTTTTAAAATAATAAAAGTTGTCTTATCAGATATGTCAACAAAAATAAAAAAGACTCCTAAATTTCATAAAAACTAAGTGGACTACTCCATGACTAGTTTCAAGGTAGGTTTGGACCTCTCCAAACCTTTATCAAACGTATATTTAGAGGGAAAACACAAAAAAATTGAAATATTTAAATGGTGTATGCCTTATGTAAAGGACACATGCCCTTTGAAAAGGGTATACATCCTTTATAAAGGATGCACACACTTTACAAAGTGTGTACACACTTTACAAAGTGTGTACACACTTTTTAAAGGGTGTATGCCCTTTAAAAAGGGTGTGCATCCATTATAAAGGGTGTATGCTCTTTGCAAAGGGCACACATCCTTTGTGGAGTGCAATTATTTTTTCAATTTGAGTTTGTTGAAAGATATATATATATATATATATATATATATATATATATATATATATATATATATATATATATATATATATATATATATATATATATATATATATAATTGTTAAGTACTTTGGACTGCATTATTTTTACCATGTTTGATGTTTTGCAAGCATATATTTAGTAAAATAAATGTTAATTGTAAGTTTAAGTTTAATTTTATATCCTTATATTTAATATTTATTTTACTAAATATAAAAAGTTAGGGCCACTCAACATCTTTTAAAATTTATTACAGAGCCATAGGAATTACCATTTAGAAGTTAGTTTTTCAAATTCTATTCCAATCAATACTTAGTTTTTAGAATTTTAGGATCAAAAAGTAAAATAAAAAATGAGGTTACAAATTATGCTACATATGTTATAAATCTATACCATTGATTCTACCCCATATTTCACTTAATTGAGTATTCCCTACCTACTTTACCTACTTGAGTATGCCCTACTAGATTGAATACCCAAACTTGAAGGTGGATTCTTAAATAATTTATCAATATGTATAAATTATTGCCCTATATCATGTAACTTGTAACATATGTATAGTCATGATATAGTCACTCATACATGGCATCTATAACATACCTACAACATATATGTATATATTCATTCATACATGACATCTACCTGTAATCATGATAATATAACTTATACTAGACATGAATATAGGTAATCACCCTAATAGACTCCATTTGAAATAGAATAAATAAAAAAACCATTTAAATTCATTTTGAAAATATACCATTCACTCTAAGAGAAATGTTAGATAGATGGTCAATCCATACATTCTTCAATTCCAATCTCATGCATTATTCCAAAGTTGTGTAGAATAAAGTCATATTCTAGCACTCCAAATTTAGATAGGACATTCCCTTATTGACCCTTATCATCCATAATAACTCCCTCATTAACCCTCATATTCACTTATCATCTCTATTCACTCCCTCACTAATTATAATTGTCCATCATTATCCCTAATCACTCCCTCATTATCTAACATTATCATCATCATCATCATCATTCATTGTTACTAATCACTCCCTCATCAACCCTAATCATTTGAAATCACTCCCTCATCATCCCTCATTATCATTGATCATTCCTAAACACTCCCTCATAATAATTCATCATCCCTAATCATACCTAATCACTCTTTCATCATCTTGAGCATCATCCCTAAAAAATCCCTCATTAACCACCATCATTTCTTATCATCTCTAGTAAAATGTTCATCATCTTTCATTAGACCCCTCATCATCCCTAATCACTCCCTAATCAACTC
>JARHVA010002340.1:1310000-1507500 GCA_037957365.1 Torreya grandis
ATAGACATGTAATCCTCAATGGTTTATATCTATTACATACATAACATGATTTGTAACCTCGTTTCTCATTCTATCTTCTAATCTTGAAATTCTGAAAACTAGGTATTGATTGGAATGGAATTTGAAAAAATAGCTTGTAAATGGTAACTCCTAAAGCTCTGTAATCAATTTTAGAAGATGTTGAGTAGCCTTAATTTGTTATATTAGTAAAATAAATTTAAAGTATAAGTTTACATTTAATTTTATATTACATTAAACTTATACTCAACATTTATTTTAATAAATAAATGCTTTTAAAAAAATACCTCTAATTTCAAAACAAACAAAAAAATTCATGGCTTTTAGAAGTCTAATTGCAAAATAAAAATAAAAATTACATGGATTTTAAAAGGGTGTGCATCCTTTGTAGTCAAAACTGTGTATGCCATTTATAAAGGGTGTATGCCATTTATAAAGGGCATACACCATTTTTAAAGGGTGTATGCCTTTTAGGGTCAGGACTGACCCTTTCATAATTTTGATTTGTTTTTTGTTTAAAATGACATACACCCTTTTGAAAAGGGTGTACACCCTTTACTAAAAATGGTTTATATTTTTCATTGTGTCATGTTTTTTTCCCCTGACTTTGTGCATCTACCCGTACAATAATGTATGGTGAAATAATATAAAACATAAAATATAATCCATACCCCTCTTAATGGTGTTGCTTTGTGCAATCCACCAAGCTCTTCAAAATTGTTGAATTCATGGTTGAAAGGAAAGGAGAAGGTCATGTCTACTTCTTCATTGATGTAACTTCATGGTGAGCAATCCTTAAAAGAGATGCACATCAACACATGTAAGAATAACATATGCATTATTTTTGAGTACCTTTTGTGTTTGGTCTCACATTTATTATTGAATTGAGTACCTCAAAGAAAGATGCCAAACTCTTTCAAGCATAAAAAGACATAGTGGCTACCCTTATTAGTACATGCTATTCCACATCTATATTATTCCATTGAAAATAAAACTAAGAGATATTTACCATTCCATGTAAAAGAAGACATATGGTTTACATCTTACCTTTGATATAAGGATCTGTTGAAACATTTTTGTCTCGATATAAATCAAGGATCTTAAGACTCTGAGTTAAATTTAGGCTAAATTGCTTGAAGATGATATTATTCAAGAGGTTATAGAGGCATTGCTACTATGTACTGATAAGGTTGGGGTTTTGTTGTGGCATTTAGAGAGCTATAACATGACATTAAGAAATTTATGCAAGATTGATTGTTTGTCACTGCTGCCATCCACATCTAGTTCACCAACAATGGTATGCAAACTAAACCACACCAAAAACATTTTTTAGGTTTACTTCTCCATTCATTTGAATGGATTTATATGAAACATGTAGAACTCAAAATTAATAGGTGTTCTATAAGCATATCAATAGATGTTTATTTTTGAGAAACCATTATTATTGTCATGTTTGTATGATCTATATTATAATATAATATGGGTCTATTTACAAATTTGGGGGACAAAAAAGAGCCTACTAGTGGACATGATTTTCTTTAAATTTTAAAAATTTGAACTTTTGTAGATAATTTAAGATGGCTACACTAAAAACTTGAAGATGATATAAGAACATGAATTGTAGAATATTGATTCTAGTTTTTAAAACAATAAATTTTTTAAAAAATGGTTAAGTATAAATAGGTCAAACATCTAAAATTTGAAGAGGACCTTTAAAAAAATATAGTAGATAGGCATTCACGTACCCCACTTTTTTTAGCATCATTTAATATTGTTTAAAACTCTTTTGTGAATATTTAGATAAGATCTTTTAGTTTGTGACCTATATTTTTTTTACTTTTTCAATAAATATAATTTTTTTTATTAATTTTTTAATTAAATAGATCCTAAAAATAGACACAAAAATTGGATAACAGGTCATCAACCATCCCTAACTACCTCATAAAAACCTAAAATTGATTTGTTAAAATGTGTGTAGATTCAGTCCTAGTTTGTGACTATAATTTGTTTTTCACTTGTATCAATGGACAAATTTACATAAACATGAATAGGCATGTATATTTGTGGCATGTAGTGGCCTAAAAAAAGTATAGTTAGAAATCAACATAGTTAAAATCCTTAAAATAAACCAAATATTATAAAAATTATAAATTTGGAAAGAGGAAAACTTGATCATTATCATTATAATGTTTTTTTAATTTTTTTTAATAAATCCATAATGTATCTAGTGATGGAAGTTGAAATTTGTTGTTTTCTATCAAAACTCTTAGACTCGGCTGGAGATTGACATCTCGAAGTCTTTAGCTCAAGAATCCAAGCCATTTTTGAACCACAAGGCTTGGTTTTTAGAATTCAAATTTAGATAACATGCATGTACAATAATGTGTATGTACTATAACACATATGTGATATAAAGTGTATGTATTATAATGTCTACACATTCATATGACACTGCATAAAAAGGCATGAAATACATATTTAGTAGTTGTAGATGGTTTACTAAAATAAATGTTAAGTCCTTATACTTTAAATTTATTTTAGTAAATATAAGAAATTAGGGTCACTCTACATCTAATATAGTTGGTCTCATAGATGCATGCCTTATGATGTGGAAGATAATTTTTTAAATCGAATCTGGTCAATACTTAGGCATTTTTATAGGGTCTCAATATTGAATTTAGGGATTTTAAGGCTTAAATTTTATAATTGAAGTCCATTTTTGGTAAATATATAGTCATTTTTTAGGTTTGCATGCCTTTCATATTACTTCCTAGGATTTATAGGAGTACAAGGTTTGTCAAAATTAAAGTTTGAAAACCACTCACTTAGAACTTGATCCAAAGTGGTGTGATTGGGGTAAGATAAGTCACATTGATGAAATAAACACATTAAATGACTAGTTTATGTTAATTTCACTTGATCATTATCCCTCCCTCATCCATAATAACTTTATACATACCCCTCATCACCACTTATCAGTCTCTCTTCATTTTTCATTATTTTTAATCACTCCCTCATTGACCTTTGCATCCCTAGTTATATCTTATCACTCCTCCATTGACCTTAACCACCCCTCATCATCCCTAATCACTCTTTCCTCATATATAATAATCCCTAATCATTATTTCCTCATCCCTCATCATCTAAAATCACTTCCTCCTCATCCCTCATTATCCCTAATGATTCCCTCTTCATATCTCCTCATCCCTAATCACTCTCTCATTGACCTTAACTATCCTTCATCATATTTAATCACTCTTTTATCATCCCCAATCACTATTTCATTGACCATAACCATCCCTCATCATCCCTAATCACTCCCTCATCATGCCTCATAATCCCAAATAAATTTTTCCTCATCCCTCATCATTCCTAATCACTTAGTCATTTATCCTAGCCATCTCTCATCATTTTACCAATGGCATTCACCACCCTTCATCATCCTTAGCCACTCCCTTATCACTTATTATAAGTAGGACTATTATACATTTACTCATATAGGTATATAGGTATCCTTTAGGATTTTTAGCATTCCTTTTTTATTTTAGGACACACATTTAAATCATTATACTAACATGGGGTTATTTTAATCTAAATTTTTTTATTCACTCAACAAAAAAGGTTTATTATTTTGAAGTACACCAACTTTTCATGAAATAACAAACATGATATTATCCCAAGGATTTTCACTTTATTCTAATTTGTATCCTTTTTAATGTCATATTTACTATAATTGAGTCCAATTTGACTAATATTATATTATTAAATACCTATTTTAGCCTAATTTAACTTCTTTACCTTCTTATAATCTATATCAAAAAATTGATCCATGTCCATATAAACTTAAATCTTATACATAACATAATGTTCTATGATATCAGGCCTTATTCATTTGGTTTATCACCCTTTGTAGAAACCATTTGACTTAATATTGACACTTGGTGTCCCAAATATTATTATTTTATTTTATTTTACAATATCAAAGCTAGCACATAATCTTCTTCCATTCTTTGTACTTAATTCTCACTAGTATGAAACAAAATAAATTTTTTAGCCCTCATGCTTAGGTCTAATCTATTGTTTAAGGGGTTATGGATATAAAATCATAGTAAATGTCATCAAAATGAATTCATTAATTATTTTTCACATTAAAAATTACAAGAAACACATTATATACTCAACTACAACTTTGATTCTCAAGAGACTTTGAAAGACTATGCCTTTAACCATGTTTTAGGCCTATTTCACAATTGTTTAAAGACACCATCATGAATATATTATATTATAGGGAATTTAAAGTTATAAAACCACTTGGATAAATTTAAAAACATACTTAGACACCTATATTCAAACTTTTTTAGTGATTAAGTGGTGCATGAACATTAGTCAAAAGATGTAAATCTATACATAATAGTCTAAGTGCGTCAAATAAGTCACGTGTTGATCAATAATATGCCAAGTCATTTTTATTTGTACCTTGTAAAGTGTATATTTATGTTTTAAGTATCATAAATAGTATTTTTATAATAATTTTAAAGTACATAAGTGTCTAGATTCTCATACTTGGCACTTTCCTATGAAAACCTCATGTTTAAAAGTTTAAATTGTCAAAGAAGGCTTGTAATCACTTATGGCTAGTTATAAAGGGTATATACCTATTTTAATGGTTATAAAAATTATTTAAATTCCAATTTACTCATGTAAATGTAAATAAAAGCTTAACTCTATTTAGAAATATTACTCAACATTTTGAAAAGGTTGAAGTTAGTAAATGTTATGCTAAGCAGTAAATAGTTGAGAAGACCTTGGTCTTCTTCAAATTTAAAATATATATTGAGAGAATTATTTTTGAACATAATATTAAAAATTATTAATTATAGTATTAATAAATTCATCCATATGCAAAAAATAATATGAGGAGATGAGAAGAGAAGAGTAAGTTTTACAGTAAAAGACTGTAGTAAGGTCTATATCTTATTTCAAGATTTTGATCAATAAATGAAGGTGTTTATTTTGATGGTAGATATTTATTTATGTTATCACAATGATAATTATGTGATTTTATATGATTTTTAGGTTGATATTTATCTCCAAGCCTTTATAAACATGACTGTGTAAGAGAACAACATAATACTATGTGTAGATAGGTCTGTAAGAGGGGTGTTGAATGTGTTTTTTGATGCATGTAAGATAAAGAATCATTTTAAAGGTAAGATATGATGATATTTAATCAATTTTATTCATTATACTATAATTATTAGTTATAAATAAGCAATTTGGTTCTATTATAGTCCTTTTAGGCTATGAACAAAACATATTCTATAAAAGGCATGGTAATTAGTATTGTTTGATGTAATTTTATAAGCATAATAAAGTTTGAGTAATTGGGGAAGGTGTTGGAACGTGAATGAGAGATTTTAAAAATGGAGGAAGTATTTCAAACTCTATAGTGTTTATTAAATCCCTTTTATAATGCTATCAGATTGCCCTAAAACCCTAGATTCTAAGACATGACAATGACAAGAAAAAGAGATCTAGATTGATAACAAGTAAATAAAAACATGTGAAATTTAGTATATAGTTGTTTTTAGAGATTATTTACATGGTGAAAGTTTTATCATTATTTAAATTATCCCTAAATGCTTGATATGAAGGACTATGTTTCAACAGAACTATGCATAAGAGGAAAATTAGGGTTTTATCATATGAAAAGGTTTGTAACCTTCATTAAGATCATATAAATGTCATGGAATATATAAAAATATTATATGAATGATTAATAATGGTTTGGGAATAGTTATTTTTCTTAAAAGTTAGTATAATTATAGTTAAATTTTAAGTTGTCTTAATAGTTTTATAACTATTTGTGAAGGTAAGACATGACAATGACAAGAAAAAGAGATCTAGATTGATAACAAGTAAATAAAAACATGTGAAATTTAGTATATAGTTTTTTGTAGAGATTATTTACATGGTGAAAGTTTTATCATTATTTAAATTATCCCTAAATGCTTGATATGAAGGACTATGTTTCAACAGAACTATGCATAAGAGGAAAATTAGGGTTTTATCATATGAAAAGGTTTGTAACCTTCATTAAGATCATATAAATGTCATGGAATATATAAAAATATTATATGAATGATTAATAATGGTTTGGGAATAGTTATTTTTCTTAAAAGTTAGTATAATTATAGTTAAATTTTAAGTTGTCTTAATAGTTTTATAACTATTTGTGAAGGTAAGACATGACAATGACAAGAAAAAGAGATCTAGATTGATAACAAGTAAATAAAAACATGTGAAATTTAGTATATAGTTTTTTGTAGAGATTATTTACATGGTGAAAGTTTTATCATTATTTAAATTATCCCTAAATGCTTGATATGAAGGACTATGTTTCAACAGAACTATGCAAAGAGGAAAATTAGGGTTTTATCATATGAAAAGGTTTGTAACCTTCATTAAGATCATATAAATGTCATGGAATATATAAAAATATTATATGAATGATTAATAATGGTTTGGGAATAGTTATTTTTCTTAAAAGTTAGTATAATTATAGTTAAATTTTAAGTTGTCTTAATAGTTTTATAACTATTTGTGAAGGTAAGGATTAAGAGTCTTAAAGGAGGGCTTAAACTCTTTGGTGAGTTACTAAAATTGAAAAGAATGTTTAAGGGATTAAAAATAGTTTGTGTGAGAAGGTTAAAAGTCTAAGGAACCTACACTTCAATCTATTATCCATTGAGTTGAGTATAGACCTAGGTTCAAAGCCTAGGGAAATAAAATCATGGTTATTGTGTAAAAATATCAAACTTTATCTTGAGTAAGGAGATAAAAGGCCCCAAAGATAATTAAGAAATTATTTAGTGGAGATTTTTAAACCATGTTAAGATTATAATATCACTATTATTACATGAAACCATATGAAGAGCTATAATATCACTGGTATAATATTGAGTGGAGGTTAGTTAAGAATAAGTAAAAGTGTGAACAAGTATGGGTATGGGCCTAAGAATAATCAGATTAGGCTAATTATATTAACCATTGGTGTCATTATGGATGAGGAGGGATTTATTAGGGATGATGATGAATTTTTTAGGGATGATGAAGGATGATGAGGGTTAGTGAGGGAGTGATTACGAATAATGAGGGATTGATTAGGGATGATGAGGGATGGTCTGGATTAATAAAGGAATGATTGGGGGTGATGAGCGATGAGGAAAGAGTGATTAGGGATAATGATGGATGATGAAGCAATGATTAGGGATGATGAGGGATGGTGAAGGTCAATGAGTTAATGATTAGGGACAATTAGGGACCATTATAAATGATGAGGGTCAATAAGTGAGTAATTAGGTATTATGAGGGATGAAGAGGGAGTGATTAGGGATGATGAGGGACTATGAGAGTCAATGCGTAATTAATTAGGGATCATCAATGAGTGAGTAAAGATGATGTGGGATGGTGAGGGTCAATGAGGGAGTGATTAGGGATGATTAAGGATAGTGAAGTATTGATTAGGGATAATGAAAAAGTGATTACGGATGATGAAGGACTATGAGATTCAATTAAGAATTGATTAGGGATGATGATGGAGTGAGTAAAGATGATGAGGGCTAGTGAAAGCTAATGAGGGAATGATTAAAGATGATGAGGGATGAGGAAGGAGTGATTATAGATGATGACATATAGTGAGTGAGTAATTATGATAATGAGGGAGTGATTATAGATGGTAAGGGATAATAAGGGTCAATGAGGGAGTGATTAGGGATAATGATTTATGAGGAGAGAGTGATTAGGGTTGATAAGGAATGAGTAGGAAGTGATTAGAGATGAGGGAGGGATGATGAGCAAGTGAAATTAACACAAAGTGGTCATTTTATGTGTTCAAGTCATCAATGTGACCTATGCTACCTTAATCAAACCAATTTAGATCAATTTCAAAGTGAGTGGTTTTAAAACTTCAATTTGGACAAACCTAAGACTCCTAATTTTTTTAGTAAGTAATCTAGAAGGCACAAAATCTAAAAAATAACTATATGTTTACCAAAAATGGACATCAATTGAAAAAGATATGCCCTAAAAGCCCTAAGTTCAATATTGAGACCCTAAAAATACCTAAGTTCTGACCATACTAGATTTTTAAAAAAGATCATGCACATTATAAGGTGTACAGTTGTGAGACCATCTATATAAGATGTAGAGTGACCCTAATTTATTATATTTACCAAAATAAATTTAAAGTATAAGTATAATTTTATATTTTTACTTCACATTTATATTCCTTATACTTAACATTTAGTTTAGTAAACCATCTACTATAAGACCATCTGCAACTGCAAAATGTATTTTATGCCTTTTTTATGAAATACCATAAGAATACATACATGTTATAATGTGTATGCACTCTTATGGCATTGCATAATAAAGATGCAAAACATAATTTATTCGTTATAATGTCATAATAATGTGTACATGCTATAATGTGTACGCATTATAACAAATATGTGTTTAGGTTCGGTGGGTTTTTAGTCTAAATTCAAATAATGAATATGAATTATGACCATAATGTGTATGATTTATGGTCATAATATGTATGTGTTATGGGAAATGTCCACATAATTGTTCCCCAACTCCATGCACATACCAATATATAATATATTATAAAAAATATAATACTAAATAATAACTAAAAAATATACTTCTATTATAATATATTATATTATTATATATTAATAATGTATATTAATATTTATTATAAAAACACACTTTGATATATATAATATTGAAATATCATAATATTTATATTATATTCTATTATATTATTAACATGACACTTTAATATATATAATATTAAAACATCATATAAGATCAAAATAGAATAGAATATAACATACATTATATAATATAATATAATTTTAGAAAATATATAATATAATATAATATTGATATATCTTATACAAATATATATATAGCATAATATTAAATATAATGTATATAAGATAAGGTAACACAATATATAAATACAAATTATATATTATATAAAATAAAATAATATTACAAAATATATAATATTAAAATATAATATAATATCAAAATATAATATATTATATATTTTAGTTAATTTTTTATCCTAATTATATGTTATTAAGTGGTCTACAGACACATAAAAAAACACATCCATACAACCACAATAGATGATAAAGTCTAGTCAACAAGATCAAGAATGTTAACCTTGAAAACATAATGCTCAATTATAGGTGTAGCTATTAGTTTATTATATGTTATTTTGAAATTTGAGTTTCATTTCTCATGTTAAGGGGAATCATTCATGATAAAAGGTGAATGTCATAGTATAGAACTCAAATCCTAAAATAAAATTCGTTGATAGGTGATCATCACCACGTGGCATGAAGAGTTGAAAAGTGGTGGTATATTTTATTGACTCTTTTATATATAATTACAACAAAAAGGCAATGATGCAGATGTGGGTTAATAAATTAAGGTTATGGATTTTATATTATTCCTTTAAATATGGTTGAAGTGAGAATCAAATCTTGTACAAAGTGTATGTCACATGAAAGCACAAGGGGGCATCACTAGTGATATAATGTGAATGTTAGGATAACAAAGTCATGGGTTAAGAGAAAAGGTGGTTGATTAGTGATAATTCCTAGGTGTTAGGGATATTTGGTAAGTTTAATTTACACTTGAAAAGAAAATATAATCCATAAATATCCCCTCAAATAACCCTATCCATCGATATGCAAGATTAACTATCAAGAAACATGGGTTTGATTATCCACATGCCTACAAGTTTAATTAGACCCTTATTTCTTAATAATGCATTAATAACTCATTAATTGTTTCCCAAAGTCACTAGTTTAATTTTTTTCCCAAACTCAAGATTCATATATCTTATTTAAGTATTGGGCATTTGCTCATAAGCCTTCATCTTTTTTTCAGCATCTCGCTTTTTACTTTCTTATGAACAAACCAACATCTGGCCAATGATTTCTTTGTTCACTTTTAGCTTGTTATTATATACCTCTTTGAGTTTACATAATTGTGATTTTAAAAGCAATGGGACATTCATGAGAACACCCTTTAACCATTGCTTTGTCTTAACCCTAAATATGAACTTTTTTCTCATGCCTTGTCCATTCACCTAATCCACTTGGTGGTTTTTCTATTGACACAAACTAAGCCCAGACACTTTGTTCTAATATTATTGGTCTAATTTAAATTTAATTAGGAATATTGGGCTATGTTTACCCTTCAATACAATTTAGGACATCTATAAAAGTAAGGGGTTTCATAGAGGGGAGTTTGATATTGTGGGTGCATAATTAGTTAACCACAAATGCTATCATTATAAAAACTATTGATAATGTTTTTATTTACTTGGGCTTCCCAAGTTATATTTACCATTTGACCCTATTCAAGTCCACCTAAATGTGTTAACCCATCCTCCACATATTCCACCTGAGCAACCTATGAGTTTCCTTAAATTCATAAAATTTATGAGTTTTCATGGTCATTCTAAACTTCATGATATTTATCAAGCCCCAAATATACATAATATCATTAAATATTAAAATATATTTATTATTTATTATAATATATTATATTATAATAAATATCGTAATATATTTGATTATAGTCTATTATATATTTTAATGCATTATATATTTTACTATATTTTATACATTATATTAAATATTACATTATATATTTTACTATTTTATATATTCTATTTTATACCAAAATATATTACATATCAAAATATATTAATATAATTTAGGATACTTGTAAAATATATATTATATAAAAGAAATTACAAATCCACATGCCCTGAACTCTTGGAACGTGATTGACATGGGCCCTTGGTATACAATATCACATGAGCTTTGAAGTCATGGCATGTCTATGATATGGCTCATTTGGTGTACACTACTGTATATTATAATATATAGTCTACTATCTAATATACTATAGTAATATAAATCCATATATAGTATACATAATATCATTTAATATTAAAATATAACTATTATTTATTATAACATATTATATTAGAATACACATCATAATATATTCGAGCACAGTCTATTATATATTTTAATGAATTATATACATTATATGTTTTATATATTTTATTCCATACCATAATATATTAAATATTGGAATATATTAATATAATTTAGTATACTATTAAAATATATATTATATAACTGAAATTAAAATTTGACATGTCCTAAAGTTTGGGCATGTGATTAACAAGGGCTTAATAGTTTACAATATCACATGAAACACCCTATCTTTTTTCCTCATCAGCACCATCTAGTTCACTTAGAAATACTTCACCACTTACAATTTAAGTATTTCCTTGTTGTAATTTCTCTACCTGACAGTATATTGGTAACATAAATAACCATAAGTAGGGTTCATTTTATGAGGCCCTATAGGAAAACCTATTGGAAATATATAGAAATTCTAGGGAAATCTAATTCATGTGAATGGAAAATTTCCCCCAAGGTGATGGAAAATGGCTAGACTGAACAAAAAACTAAACAACTAAACCATATGGTTGAACTGAACCACTAAATCGAATGGCTCAACCGAGTGGCTCAACTGCACAACTCAACTAAATGGCTGAATTGAATGGTATAGTCACCCAAACTAGCCAAAATATTGAAATAAATGAATGAATTGAAAGAGTTAGTTAGATGGTCAGACAGGAAGACTAAATTGAATGATTGAGATGAACAGTCAATTTGACCAATCAAACTGAATGGATGAGCTAGATGATCAAGGTGAACAACTAAGTTGGATAGCTGAACTAGATGGTTAAGCTAGATAAAAGAGTTAGATGACTGAGCTAGATAGTTGACTAAATGATTGAGATGAACATATGAACTAGATGGCTGCATCAGATGACTAAGTTGAATGACTGAGCCAATCATCTTAGATGAGTAACTGAATTGAATGATCGAACCAGATGGTTGAGATGAATGGATACACCTATCATATGCCTTATTCAAATTATTTCATCAAGTAATGTAGTAAGATAGTTTGATAGTTTGATGCACTAATGGGTGACCTATACATCTAGTCTACTATCTAGTTGCTCGATCACTCACAAACTCCAAAAATACTTGCCTATACCCTCATTTCTAACATTTTGTAGAACTCATTTCTCATCCCCAAGAAAAAAAAATGTTTTTCATCCATGGAAAGAAAATTTGTTTTCAAAAACTTATTATGCCCACACATCATCAATCTTGTACAATAACTAGATGCATTCAATGATTAGGTTCAAGAATGTAGCTTCAGTGGCCTCATATTCATGCTGCAATATGACCTCAACATGACCATTTTAAAAATGCTCATGTACTCATATGATAAAAATTAGAAGATGTTCACCTTGCAGGTTGATTACAAAATGCTTTCATTTGGTACTTTGTCATAGGATATTCATAATCTCATAGGTTTTATATTTCAAACTGTAACCCCTGTGAGTTCCAAATCACAACTAATAGATGAAGACATAAACTAATTATCCAAAAATTATGATTTGCACATCAAAAAAAGGTATGTACTTATAAATTTGTTTGTATATTCAAAATTCAATTTTCATCTTTTATTATCTAAACACTATAATCCTCTTTTTGTCTTTTATTTCAGATAGTCGAAAGAAGGGTGTCTATGTCAAAGACATTACTCACCCTTTTTTGAAATCAATGATTCAATTTTTCCAAGCCATAATAGTATTATAAGTAAGAGCCGTATTATTCCATACTGAGTACCATATTACATTATCTATATTGTTTTTAAATTTTAAATTTACTATTGATTTTTCATTTCCTCTAGAATAAGGATTGAATTGAATTCTACTTCTAGTGATCTCAGTTCCACTATTTCATGTTCCAATTTTATTCTATCATTGTACTATGAGGCCTTCTTTGACCTCAAAAAAACAAGTGTCCAACTGTGTTGGATCTGAAAATGATGATAAAATATTTAACTTTGGATGACCAAGAGGTTAGGTAATTTGTTAATTTATTTATCTAGATTCTAGGGTTTAATGTTTATCTATTTTTAAAATGATTAAAAAGGTAAATATTAATAATTATTTGATTTTTGTTTATTAAAACTGACAGGTAAGAATACGTGCCTCAAAAAAATATTCTAACTCAAAAAGATAGCATGTAACTGTAGCTGTGGTTGAAGATTCTATAGATTTAGAGTTTGCAGAATCATCCCTACAATATTATCAATTTGAAAAACATCCATGAGTTTCCTCAGTGTCCTCTCCATGTGTAGGTTTGAAATTTAAAAATTGAAAATAAGATTTTAATTTTATAAACTCAAATGCATTATTTTAGTTATTTGTTTTATTCTTGTAGTTGACTTAAGAGTAATTTAGATGGTAAAATAACCACTAGTGCTACCACAATAAAAATTAACATCTAATGTCCCTTCTCAACCCTCTAGGGAAGGTATTGTACATTGCATATTTGATTTTTTTATTTTTTGGATTTTGATTATTATTTTCTAGACTGAATATTTACACAATGTAGCATCTTAGAACACCCTTATGGCTATCCCTCACAATACAATACATACATTAGAGAATATTCTACCTCTAAATACAAGTATTGAAATTTTAATTTCAATTTTTCATATAACTTTGTTTTCAATTTATTTATTTTCTAAAATAAATTACATTTTTCAAGCCATCCTTTATCTATGAGGAAGATTATGCCACTGCTTCTACCCCTAAACACATTTCATGGAAGGGGGATGGATATTCCATTAACACCACCACAAAGAACAATAATAATACAAATATCAGGTTCCCAATTCCCCTCTTTCTCTATTGGAGGTTTATCGAGTGTGTAGGGATTGAATTCTTTGCCAAAAATTGATCTTGATGATGAATATTTGGGGTTTGATAGTGTCGTTGATGTTAGAACTGATTTTAATCCACAAGATTTTATCCAAGGAAATAAAGCACATGCTCATGCGACTGCTCAATAGGTAGTGGAACCTTTAAGCACTTCACTAGATTTTCCCACCCCAATAGAGAATGTTTTAAATTTTGATGATGCCCTTACATATTTTTCATTGAAAAATTTGATCGCAGATAGCATTATTGCTAGTCTTCAGGAGGGAGTAATTGATGAGTTGAAAAATTCATGTGTGTTGGAGATTTAGGCAAAGGCACTGATAAAAAAAAAAAATGACCATTATCATAACCACTCAGAGTGAGAAAATTTGTTAGCATTGGTGTAATAAGAACCCTCAGAGATGGATGCTTTGTTTGCCAATGCTAAATCTAGGTCAGTTACTATTGATAATACTTACAATGATAATGTGTTGAAGATCATGCTTAATATGTTAGAGAATTTAAATGTAGAAGCCCAGACATATTTTAATAAATGGGAAAAAGACACCAACCTTATTGTGATTATGAATGTAGAGAAAGAAAAATATCTTATAATGTATATTCATTTTAATCAATTTTCATGTCATTCTTAATTTTGTTCACATCTAGTTATATTACATTTTAAAATGCAAAAAAAAATGATAACTTGAAGAAAGACGCTGAGGTCCTCAATGTCCATCTAAAAAATGCTTGAAAAAGTTTACAATCTGTTGCTCAATTCAAAGACAAGCTTGTTCTACTGAATAAAAAGAACAACACACTATGAAAAATCATTAAGTATCAAGGATGAGATCTCGATGCCTTATTTAAGTAGAAGACAGTTGCCGATCTAAGTCTACTTTCTATAGGAGATGCTAGAAAAGAAGATAGGGAAAATCTTGAACATCTTAATGTTGTAGCTATGGATATTAAAAAGGTAGGGATATTGGAGGAAAATAGTGGCAAATTGGATGTTGGGCTTGAGAAAGTGGTTGTGAAAGAAGGGGCAAAAGTGGTTGAGAAAATAGTTGGGTGATTGAAATTCTATTTTAAACTTTTATATACTTGAAAATAATGTTTTATTTTAAAATATAAATTATGAATCGTAATTTCAATTTTGTAGATGATGTGAGCAATTGATTGAGTTTTAATTGCAATTTCAATTTGAATTTTATGATGTTGTAAACTTGAATGGTCTTAGTAGGCCCCCTTTTGATATTTTTGATGCATTTGGGAAAATCACATCTCAATACGAATGGATTAATGTCAACATATTACTTTAGAAAGTATTCCACCTAACAAAATGATAATATATTAATCTTGTGCAGTCATCACTTAGTAAGAAACACAGAAAAACATTTTAGAAAACATATAATAGTTATTATAAAAAAATGAGTTGTTTTCTGTGGAAGATCTCTTCTTTTTTATATCTAGATTGTTTCTTGAGTAAATCATGATTTGAGGCCATTATAAAATCACATTCATGTTTTCTAGATGTATATATTGAAGATAGTATTTTGATAGTCAGTAATAATGAGGATTCATCAAAGTTGAAAATATGCATAATTGATTGTGATCATGAACTATAGAATAGGTTAATGGATTGTTTAATGTTATGAGTATATGTATATATAAGGTTATATTTTGTTTGATCACTTTATTCTAAACATAATCACTGTTAAGGACTCTAAACATTTGCACAAGTTTTTAAATATAGGTTATCTACTCTGTAGGAGTAGATAGCCTACACTACCCTATAGGAAGGTACTATATATGCCCTATCTACTACTTAAGTAGGGTATATATATTAGTATATATAGAGTATTTATGAAGTATATAATCCTATATATATAATTAATAGAATTATATATAGAGTATATATGAAGTATATGTTCATTCAATTATATAAATTTATAAAATTAAATTAAAATCCTAAGCTAAAATGAAAAGGAACATGTAGTGTTCTAATTAAAACGGAGACCTGGGTAGGTAAATGTTAAATAAACTTGTACTTGTAAATTGACTTATTTGAGTCTATTATATTTCAATTGACTATAGAAACATGAAGACATAAATGATTTAGAAAATAAAGATCCCCTATGTATTCTAACAAGTTCAAAGAAGATAGACAAGATCATAGTACATCATTGTCTAAACACACTATACACTAGGTGTAAAAATATGGGCTTATTTTCCCCTATCATAGAACTTGTTCTGATGTAAGAAAAAAATATATCTATAAAAATTATGTATCAAAGACATAAAAAACAATATTAACCTACAGTGTTCCCCCTAACATAATGACAATATATTAATCTTTTACAGTCAACACTTTGCAAAAAACAAGCAAAATAATTTTAGAAAACATCTAATAATTATTACATCTTTTGATAAACATGTGAAATTCAAATTCAGAAACTCTATTTCTAAATTTTTGGTATTTGAAAGAATTATCCATAAACCTGATCATTGGTAGTGACATTTGTGTTAGAATTAGCTACAAGATCCAATGAATCTAATAAAAAGCATAAATAAGAGATAAAATAGTAATAGTAATAAATAATAACTATATATATGAGATAATAACATAAATAAATAAAAAACTCAAATATGATGAATTACCCTAATAATTCAATATTAATCTGATATAGAATACACAAATAGCCATTTCTTATATAGAGCAAGGTGTGCATGATAAAGATCAGGGAACTCACACAACACATGTAGTTCAACTGATATCTGAGTACATGAATAGTGGAGTGAAACTCCACACTAATAAGATAGGTGTCCAAGTTGTGCAAATGATCAACACATGTTGACTACTAATTAAGCAATCTTATCTTATCTTACCTTGGATAATGGAGTGTAACTCCACTATAACAAGATAAGTGTCTAAGTTAACTAATAGCTAAACAAGCTTATATTATCTGGTATAAATTATTAATAAACATAATAAATTAATTACAATAAGTAAATAGTGCACCAATATAAATAATAAATATAAGTAAATCTAATAAGGCAAATAAGTGCACCAACACCCCACATAATTGAAGCTTAGGTAGGGCTATGTAAATAAGAGTCCCCATAATGTGTATCCATATTAGGTACTCTATACAAATAAAGGAGAAAATTTGAAGAAAAAAACTCCTCAAAATGAAGGTCTAGGAGACCCCCTTGAAGAACTGATGTCCCCTGAAGAACTAATGTCTTGTACCCCCAAAAGAGATCACAAGTGAAGATACTTACTCTTGGTGAAATGTTTAGTGAAAATATTTGCAATCTACTCCTCTCTTGATAATATTGAAGATCAATGATCTCTACTTACATCAACTCCCTGATAAAGTGCATATGGATCTCTATGTGGTTGGTTTTTTATGATGAATAGGATTATTTAAGATTTGGATAATGCTCTGGTTATTGCAGTAGATGATTGATGGATTAGGAAATGGAACACTAAGCTCAGTGAGAATATTATGAAGCCAACTAGCCTCAGTAGTGGCATTAACAGTACCATGATACTTAGTCTCTAGAGATGAAAGAGCAATAGAATTTTGCTTCTTGATCTACCAAAAAATGGGGCTAGTTTTGAAGTGAAAACTATAACCAAAAGTGGACTTACGATCATCATAATTGCCAACCCAATTAGAATCTATATATCCCACCAAGTATAAACTTGTACCTATTGTATAGTGAATCAAACATCTGATAGTGCCCTAAATGTAGCTCACAATGTGTTTTCAAGATCTCTAATGAAGCTCATGTGGTGTCTATATAAAGTGTGAAACCATGCCAATTGCATATGAAATGTTGGGCGATGTATGAGTCAAATAGATGAGGCTACCTACAAGCTGGTGATATAATATGGCATTAACCAAGGGAGTGGAACAATGAACCTCAAGTCTAACTTTAGATAAGAAAGGAGTTGGTGTAGGCCTACAATCAACCATGTGAAACTAAGAGAATAGTTCCATGCCATAATTGGGTTGTGAAAGAGTAATCCCAAAATAAAACTATGCTATCTGAATCTCAAGAAAATAATGAAATAGATCCATGTTTGTCATAAAAAACCTATCATGAAGTGTAATCTTAACACTATTGATGATGGATGTTGTGCTCCTTGTAATAATGAGATCATCAACATAGAACACCAAGTACAATAGTGAATCCTCCTAACATAGAATGTAGACATTCAGATCTGAGTGACATCTTGAAAACTTAATTGAGAGAAGAAATGTGTCCATCTTGGAATACCAAGCCCTAGGGGCTTGTTTTAGACAATAGAGAGATTTCTGTAAGTGGCACACTAATAAAAAATCCTAAACAAACCCCTATGGCTGCTCCATATATATCTCCTCATGAAGATCCCCATGAAGAAATGTGCTCTTCACATACATTTGATGTACAACCCAACCATGAGCTACACCAATAGCTAGTATCAAGAAAATGAAATTTATCTTAGCAATAAGTGCAAAGGTTTCTATATAGTCAATGCCTTCCACTTGAGAAAAAACTTTGGCCACTAAGCATGCTTTATACTTATCAATATTTCTATTTTCTATAAACTTAGTCTGATATACCCACCTACATCATACTAATTTTCTTCCCTTAAGAAAAGGAATAAGATCCCAAGTGTTGTTCCTAATCAATGAGTCATACTCTTATTCTATTCCTGAATCCCACTCAACTATCCCTATGGATTCTTGAAAATAAATTAGATCAGAAGCTGTGGCAATGTAGGAATGTGGAAGATCAAGCTATGAACATGCTCTCCTTTTGTTTGATGGATCCATAACAAGAGGATCTGCATCCACCAAAGTCTGTCTAGCCCACAAAGGCATCAATGGGTGAGGATATAAAGGAAAAGGAAGAACATGACCTGATAAACCCTACTGGGGAGGTATTACTTCATCATCTATATGAGTAAATGAAGCAAGAGTATCATCACCACTACTATCTGATTCTTCTAAGGAAGAAGAATGAGAAATGTTAGAAGATAATTTTGAAGGACTTTATTTAAAGTAAACACTTCTCACTATAATAAGCTCATGTGAATTTGGATGAATGAGACGATATCCCTTAACACCATTAGGATATCCAAAAAATATGCAAGTTCAGATTTATTTTTCTAAAGCATGGTGCTTTTCTAAAGGTATGTGAGCCCATGTTGGACTATCGAAGACTCTAAAATGATGCACATCTAGCTTCCTATTTCACCTAGCTTCAAGAGGTTTTATCCTCTTTAAATCTTTGTGAGAAACTCTATTCTATATATATTTATCACAATTAATCGCTTCTACCTAGTAATTAGGTACTAATGATTTTGAATTAATTATACAACTTTCCATCTCTTTTAAGAATCTATTCTTCCTCTCTACTACACCATTCTGTTGAGGTGTATATGTAACTGAATGCTGAAGATCAATTCCTTCAAGAGCATAGAATTGTTTAAACTTATTTTTCGCATATTCTCTCCCATTATTTGTATGGAGAATCTTGACATGCTTCCCAGATTATTTCTATGCTATATCTTTGAAGTCTATAAATCTATCAAATACTTCACTCTTGAGTTTCAAAAAATAAACCCAAGTATATCTGGAATAGTAATCAATCAATGTGAGAACATAGTGGGTTTAACTAAAAGACAAAGTAGGTAATGGACCTATTAAATTGCTATGAACAAGTTTGAGGACTTATGTATTCCTTCAATCCTTCCCTTTATCAAACTTATCCTATGGATGTTTTCCTAAGGCACAACCATAACATACACCCCTTGAAAACCTAATCTGTAGAAGTCATGTAACCATCTCTTGTTGACTAAGCTATTGTAAATAATGGTAAGTCAAATGACCAAACCACTCATGCCATAGCTTGCTCACTGAATTAGTTTTTGAGAGCAAAGTTATAGAGGAAGATTGAGGTACAAAGTGGGAGAATGAATAAATCTAATTATTATTGTTGACTTTTCCCACTAAAACTAAGGCATTATCCTCCAATTTTCTGATTGATACAGAATCAGGTGTGAAATCAACTTTCCTACCAGTATCAAAGTGAGTGATTTGGTAGATAAAGAGAAGGGTAGTTGATAACTCTAGCACATAGAGGACATCTTAAAATACACCAGTATCAAAATCAACTATACCTTTTTCTATAACATCTACTTTATAATCATCACCTATGAGAATATGAGCCAAGAAACTTGGTTCTAATCTAAAAAATTGTTCTTGATCAGAACCCATATGGTGCAAAGTACCTGAGTCAATTACCCATGAATTGGAAGAATTTACAAGTGAAACTAGTGCCGTAGGTTTTTATTTCCCTAAATTTGAAGAAGTAGAAGAATCCTTTGATTGATAGATGTTATTCTTTTTAGAAGACCCTTAAGTTCATCAATCTCTTTCTTCCAACAATCTTGTTCACTATGAATCTCCTTTTTGTAATAAGGGAAAGGAGTGTCAGTCCTTTTATATGAATCCACTTTCTTATTAGTGGATTTATGATCTCCTTGTGAAGAAGATTGTTGCCTTTTATTCTTATCTTTTTGTGACTTATTTTGATTATTCTGCTTCTTTTTTCTTGAACTTGTATTTGATACTGAATTTCAAACTTGCTTATTTTAAAGTTGAATTGCAATTAGAGCTTGAGATTTGGATGACTTGATTAGACCCATAGCTATTAAATTTTCTTCTTCAACCATTGGAATCTTAGAAAATACCTCAAAGGTGGGCATTTGATATGCTATGCCTAATGTGAGCTTATGATTCTAAAAACTAGAGACAAAGGATGAATATTCAGGACCTAATTTGTGTAAGCCACTAAAAGTCAATTGAATATCCTTTTTATTGATTTTACATTCAAAAATTTGTGCTCTAAGATCAATGACTTTAGTTATGTAGTCTTGTATTGTAGCGTAATTTTTAGGATCCAAACTAATGAGTTCATTATGAATTTGGTAACCATGAACCTCATCTATTTTTCCAGAAAATGATGCTAATTTATCCCAAGCCTCTTTTGGAGTTGTACATTTGTCAAGATGGAAATTCAAATCTAAAAACATGTAAGACTGAATGCATCTAATTACTTAGTAGTTTCAAAGAGAAAGTGTTGTAACTCTTTTGCATTAGGAGGTGGAGTAAGAAGAGTTGTTATGTAAGGCGTATATCCTAACATCATTAATGCATTCCAAGCATTCTATTTCCATGTGTTGTAGTTATATGCTATTAATAGTGGGAACTTAGGATCCCCCATGATGCCTTTGGAAATAAACTATCACAAAAAAGAAATAAAAGTACAGAACACACCAAAAAACCTCCCTAAATTACTTATTTTTATCCCATCCAACAAGTATTTGTTGGCACTTTATAATTGAGAGTAATTACAAGGTTGGATTATAATTTTTATAGTTTACAAAAAGATTAATTAGGCCCTCTAGTCTAAAAGTAAAAAAAAATTCACTTTATTCCAAAACTCTCTGCACTAATGTGTTGTTCTCAAAAAATTATTAACTTTCAAAACAAAATGGGACCTCAATATGAAATCATATGTAAAATTTATGAGCCTCTGAAGTTGTAAAAGGAGGACGAGAAAGTGCTATTGTAGAAAAATCTGAATTTTGTAAAATATATACAAATTTGGAAAAAATTTAAATTACATAAAAGAATATCACAAAATTCTAAGCTATTTCAAAAAAAAAATTCACTCAAAAATACCTCATGGTGTTCAAATGGCAGGCTCTCAAAGTTGCCCTTTCAATTCTGCCTACTGATCTATGAGTCCTGCCAATTTTTTTTATTTTGGGTGGTGCAAGGGAAGTTTTAGAGTAGTGTGTGGGTGTTTATTTATATTTATTTTATTAAAAAAAAAAAAAAAGGAAAACACAATTGCCCTTGTATAGTTTGTACGACGGTATCTGGGAGGCAAATTTATTTTTTGTGCTTTGTACCATTATGTCCAAATTGGAATTTTTTTATATGGATCTATAGGTTTTGAAACCTTCTAAACGTATTCATGAGGTCTTTTTTGATAAAAAAATCTTCAATTTTTAGGTACCCACTGTATTTAGGTGTGGTGCTTCTTGATCAAACCCTTGCCAATTTTACCTCATGTGCTTAATTTAGACAAAATTGTAGATGATTTTGACTATCATGGTAACTTTGAATTCAATGGTGAGATCAAAAATTCTCAACAAAGCTCCAACTTGTGTTTTTATACAAAATTAAAAAATTTATCCTCTATCTGGATATTTTCTCTTAAATATATAGCAATCTACATATTCAATATAGCTTTGGTACCATGTTAGAATTAGCTACATGATATAATGAATCTAATAGAAAGTATAAATAAGATATAAAATAATAATAGTAATAAAAAATAAATGTATATCCAAAATAATAATAGAAATGAATAAATAACTCAAATATGATGAATTACTTTGATAATTTAATATTAATCTGATATAGAATACATAAATAGCCATTGATTATATATAGAAAAGTGTGCATGATAAAGATCATGAAACTCACATAACATGTGTAGTTCAACTAATATATGACTACATGAATAGTGGAGTGTAACTCCACACTAACAAGATAGGTGTCTAACTTGTGTAAATAATCAACACAAGTTGACTACTAGTTAAGCAATCTTATCTTATCTTACCCTGAATAATGGAGAGGAACTCCACTATAACAAGATAAGTGTCTAAGTTAAGTACTAGATAAGCAAGCTTATCCTATCTAGTGAAAATTATCAATAAGCATAATAAAATAATTATAATGAGTAATTAGTGCACCAATCTATATAATATATAAAAGTAAATGCAATAAGGCAAATAAATGCACTAATAATTTGCATCTCCCATGTTAGTGCCATATTAAGTGTCATTATTTACATCCTCTTTGTTTGTCACTATATTACTGATGCCTCTTCTTTTATTTAGATAACCCCATGTTGTCATAGCTCTTTCATATAGAAACATAACCACTACATAACAAGAAACATATAATCTCAAATAGGTTTCTAAATTTCTATCTAATCTATTTCAAAGTTTTGACTTTATGAATGATAATGCACTGAATCCTCTTTCATCTTCCACTAAGCCTAGAATCATTGTTTGATAGAGTTCATATAATGAAAAATATTCACTTATACTACTAGGATAAAGTTTTTTCCATAGTCTTGTAATTACCCCATTCTCTATTGGTTCATGTAGAAGATGATATTGTTCAAACGTTATAATGCCAAAATGGGTTGACTAGGATGTCAGTAAATCCATTTCCAAAATACCCTCAATTTCTACTGCATTCACCTCTATAGATCTATAGAAAGGCATTACAAGATAGTGCATGTATTTTTGAAATAATTTGCTAACCATTTTTTGATTATTAGTACTATTCAAAAAAATGGGATTGACAAATGCCATTGCCTCCAACAAATCATCCATTTTAAAACAATGTTTGATCATTGTAGCTAAGTTTTGGGAAACTCTAGTTAGTTTCATCTGGGTTTCAGATAGAGCATTGTCATATAAAATATTTATTATGTACATTTTTTTAGATTCAATGCCCACAACATCAGGTGTTTTGTAAGAAGTGTGCATTGGAATTTCCTTTCCATTATCAATAAAATAAACATGATAATTGATATTCAACATCAAATAATTGTTAGGGTTCTATAAATTGGTCAAACATTGCCAACTACTAAAAATAAGGCCTTAAAACATTTCATTTTAAGTGTATAGTATGTCAAAATATTGACATACTCATTTTCTCAGTCGTATGAAGTCCATAATATAAATGGACCTCTCCTGAGCATGTTTCATTAAACAATTCATTTCTTTTAGTATTAGAAGAATTTCACATAAAGTCAATAGTGTTTCTAAATCTATTAAATGGTAGAACAAATCTTTTGCCTTGTCAAATTTCTATGATATTTATACATGCAACCTACTAATGATGAATATTCTTCAAAAATTTGACAAGTAGGTTCATACATAGAAATACACCTTGTATCAATATCTTTCAACAATTTCTTACCATTAGTCACTCCTATTACAAATTTTTGTAACTCTAAAATCCTTTTTGGATTGCTTGACATATAAGCATGTAGGTCATGAATGAGATCCTCCACTTTGGCCACATTACCAAATTTACTAACCATTTTGTAAGCAAGATTCATCCTATGAGCCATTCAGTGAATTGCAATCATATATGGGGAAACTATTATTTCCATTCGAACACATAAACCATTTCTATTCCCCTACATAATTGATGCACTATCAGCCTTGACATACACTATCATTGTAGCTATTGCATAATCATCCATTCTAGTTTTATCTTTCAAATTTGATAGAAGCAATTTGTGAAGATTTTTTGCATTGCAATTTTATACCATTTTATGAACAACTAGTAGATGAGGTTGCCTTGAATAGTTCTTAAAATTATACACATGAATGTAAACCTAGGCTATGTTATCAACTGTTGTAACCTCATCAATGGATAGTGAGATAAAAAATGATTTATGAACTCTTTCTTTCAAATATTCAATGTCAATGATTGCTAGACATATTACCATTTACCAAGCACTACTATTCGACCAATGTGACTGTGAAATATCTAAAAATCCATTATGTTGAAAAAAATATTATAATCTAAAAAATAAAAAATAGGTTTGCCTTTTCTTAGAATATGGTATATAGTAGAGAACTATACATATTTCACCTTTAGATGGTTCATCTTAACTTTTCCAAAATTTGTTTCAATTGTTCCCCCTTTCTCCACAAGATGTTTTCAATGTTTCTTATCATTTTCATGCTCTTGTACACATCTTACATGCATGCATTCTTCTATAATTTTCCACCTATGTGTTCTTGTTATCACTCCATCTGGGTGCTTCATTGTCTCATATACTTTTCCATAATGTTTCTCAATCATGTCCAATTTCAATTGCATTCTATGTTCTTTTCTTAGTTTCTAGCTACATATTATACATGTGAATTCTTTCATAGTATCATTAGCATTTTTAGGCTCTACAAGTTCTATGAAGGGGAATTTTGTCACCCAGTCCACCTTAAAGGACCTTCCAATTGTCCATCTACTTCTCTTCCTTCAAGAAGATTTATGAGTAGATGTTGCAGCTGAACATTATATTTGGTGAGATGGTCCAATCTCTTCTGCCACTTTAGTGTCATTATCATTTTCATTAAAAACTAGATGAGCATCTTCAAGTGGTGGCATGTCATCATCAAAAAAATATTTAGGGGTTGATATGTTATTCTAGTTGATTCTATCTTGAGAGATAATAATGGGGATTTCTACATGTAAAATTGTTTTAATATTATTGAATAGTTGAAGTTAAATTTTAGACAAACTAAAAAAACAATAATACTTGGATTTTGAGTGCATTGTGATTATGTGGAATTTTTGATTGGGTCTTTAAAATAAGATAATTTGGATGATTTCCTTGATGATTGGCTTATCCTTTTACCATTCCCACTAGATTCCATGATAATTGTTTTTTTTTGATACTCCCGTTTGACATTGTCATCTAGTAGAAGGGTTTCATTGGCTTCCAAATCTACCACATGTTTCTACCATCTAGTGTTATCATTCAGCTCTATCATTCAGATGTTTGTTTGGCTTGGATGCCTGACTATGTCATTCAGACCAGTCATTCAACACTATCATTTAGTTGGGTTGTTTGACTGGATCATTTGTCTAGGTCATTCAGTTGAGTCATTTAGTTAAGTCATTTAGCTATGTCATTCAATTGGGTTGTTTGGCTATGTTATTAGATTGGGTAATTTGGTTGAGTTATTCAACTAGATCATTTAGCTAGGTCATTTTATTGAGCCATTCATTTGGGTCATTCTACTGGGTTATTCAACTGAATCATTTGGCTCTATCACTTGATCATATTATTAGGTTTTATTGTTTATCCAAACCATTCATCTAGGGTTTTTAGCTCTTCCATTTGGTAGATCATTTTGTCTTGTTGTTCAGTACTTTCATTCATTTTATTTGTTCATTATTGTTGTTCAATTCTGTGTTCCTTCATTTGTGGTTCTACTTGTTCCCTTGGTTGGTATAGGTTAGACACTCAAGGGATATACTATATATATCTAGAGAATTTAAGGGTCATATTATATATCGTTGTAAAGGGTTGGTGAGCTGACCCCCTAAAAAAAATATCCCTATAATTTCAGCGATCTAGTCCTATCTACCAACCCTAAAAAATTGCCAAAACCAAAATCCTAAAAATGGAATATTCATGAATAAATGAATATTCACTGCTAAAAAAAAAACCCTGACCATAAGTTAAAATATACACTTCATACCCTCATTGTATTTTCTTCATATCATTGGAATTACATGGCTAATTTGAGTCACATGTCAAACATGTTGCCTTATCTAAATCTCAAGTCAAAGCCTTCTTTTGAATTCTGATTTCAATAACATCACATAAATCCCTTAAATCATAGAAAATGAGCTATTTCTAAATTATTATTTTACTTTGGCCTGACATATATTTTTGAATATAATGCCCTAAATAAATCTACAAAACTCTTTGATCTGTTAAATGCCATAATGGTTGGCTTTATACCAAATATCTAGTAGACTAGATAGATTAAATTTTATTCATGTAAAGATATAACCTCTTTTCCCTATCAATAATTGAATACCATTTCCATTATAGGGCTAACTTTAGTCACACATAAGACACAAAGTCTTCTCACAACTAAATCAACATGTGTAGTTTGTTTATAAGCCCACATTGAAAGGTTTTCATATTGTTTGGTCATGTGTCATACTTTCGATCATAAACAATAAAAATATTCTATTATAATCATTAAGACACAGGGGACACATTGTTTAGAAACATAAATGACCCATGTTTAAATAATTTATTCAATAATTTAACCAATTATATGGAAGTTACGTATTGCATTGACAAAAGTTGTATGTCATTAAACTCTTCAAGTGTGTATTATCAATTTTATTCAAGGCCATAACGTTAATTTATTTTCCATTGATTATCAACATCATTTCATAAATTTCCTTCAAATATTTTACCACTTTATTGCTTTGTGAGAATATATTTGAATGTGAATATATATTTGTGTAAAGTCATCAGTCACACAACTACGACCCAATGTGTATAGATGAAAATCATTTTGTCATGATATATTTATATGTCATTTGAATATTTTTATCTTGAAATGGTTATCTTAATATTAAATTTTGAAATTCTCTATGGCATTTTGTTATTTCGTGCTCATTTTATTTTGGATAAGTAATTCATTGCCTATACATGAGAAATTTTATCACGCAGACACCTAGTCCTTAATTACATCAATTTCATTATTGATATGTTAAAGTGCCACATGGTGCCTACTAGTTAACCTACATCTTCCCTAGGATATGCCATCCATTTTAAACCTAACCTACCACATGGGTGTGTGGAAAATTTTCAATAGATCCCCTACCTACCAAGACTACCAACTGCTCTTAAAAGGGGCATAGTTATCATGTAATATGGGTTGTCCACATTGTACTCTTAAAATAGGTACATTTACATGGTAAATATACTCTATAAATAAATAAACTAACTTATAAATTCCTTCCAATGTTCCTTGATACCTCAAGGAAACTGCTAGTTAAATAAAAATGAATATAACATAAAACAAACATATTGTGACTAGTTAAGAAAACCACATGATATGAATAAATTACAACCCTTTATGATCTCTTAAAAATACATACAAGAGGGGATTAAATATTAAAATATTCCTCTCTATAGACATTTGAGGTGTTTATATGTCTATAATCATATTATACCGAGTTAAAATTAATGTCCATCTACAATTTTACCTAGTACACCACATATGCCACTAGTTTCATGGCACCACACTCTACTGACATTTCCCTTTTTAAAAAATATGTCTAATTTTTACATTTTGAAAAATACATTAACTCTCTCTTTTTAAAAACAAAATGTGAGATATTTAATTATAAAGTGGAACCAACATTTTCCAAAAAAAATAATATGACATTTGACACAAGAACCTTGGATAGACAAAAAACACAAATAAACAACTTTAGGAGTAATATCATATAATACATCTAAAAATTTAGATCACTACTACAAAACATGAAAAAAACATTGACTAAACTAATTTATAAAATAAAAATAAAAGATAATTTTGGTGGGGATAGGCTAATTGAAATTCACATGTTTTAGGGTGGAGATTGGCTTAGTGTTTGCATTATCTAAGATATTCATGTATTTCCTCATGTAAGTAGGTAACTGGTTGAGTATATAAATGTGATGAAATTTTTTCTTCTGAAACTACTCCTACAAGGAAAGAATGACTTTAAACTCCTTGTAAATACACAATAGTTGTGCATCAAGGAGATAATCCTCTTGTGATTCCTTTGGAGGTTTTCCCATATCAATACTAGAAAAGTGACTAGTTAAATCAGATGATAGTGATCATTAAAGAACTTAAATAGATTTATAATTGGTTATTTAGAAAAAAATAGGAGTGCATACATCATATCTAGGCCTTCATAGTCAAAAATAGTATACTTTAGTTAAGTAGAGGAAAAATTTTGGTTAAAAAAATATAAAGAATGGTCAAAATTACCCTCACCATGTTGGGGCAGGATAAATCTAATTATAATAGTACATATGTCTACATGAATGTGGAAAGGCTTATCCATAATGGGAAATTATAGAATGGGTGCATTAGGTAATTTTAATTAAAAAATTTGACATCAAACTATTGGTCGGGGCCCCAAAATAATGGTTCATCCTTTGGAAGTGATTCCTCTAGAGCTTCCGTAGGTTATATATAGTTTCATATTAATTTATGATAATAAATTGTATAACCTAATAAAGTGTTGACATATTTAAGTGTTTTTTTTGTTCAATTGGAGAATGACTGCTATGTTATTTAGATAAACTAGAATCCCATCCCTATAGATCAAGTGCTTGATCAATTATCAAATGAGGTCATAAAAACACATTTCTATAAGTTAAGTGTGATCAATGTTCTAAAAATGGTAGTATTGGAACATCTTAGTGTGTCCCACATTTTTTCCTTCTTATGTTAAAATATCTAATCTCTTTGCTAAAAAAAAATGAGTTTAGTTGGTTGAAATTTGTTAAACATATTTTATTGAGTTTATATATAAAAATATATAATGTAATTGCATTTTAACACTTTTTAATTCTTTTTTTATAAATTTGTTTTATCATTATTTTTTATGAAAATTTTATCCAGCTAATAGGATGCATTATTATGATTTAACCTAAAAATGATCAAACACAAGCATCATTGTTTAAACATGGTTTTACAAAGGTTGTGCATTGTTCATTCATCCATGTAAATATGATGAAAATTCATAGATGATGTCCTTAAAGCCTATGACCATAATCTGAGAGAAAAAAACTAATGGATACTTTAGGCTAAAGGGAATCACATTATATACAAAAGATCCCCATTTGATTGTGAATGACGTGTTTTCCTTATCTTCCTCTTTGATTTACACTTTGTGATGGAATGATAATACATCGCTAATATTATATGATTTGAGGCTTATAACACCTTTAAAAAATTATTTAGTTAATTTTTTATGGAAGAAATTAATAATATAATGTATAAAAAGACTAGTGATCTACTCAAATGCAAATTCAACCTTTCTTATTTATGGAAATGACCATGTAGGCCTCAATCAATTGATAAAATCACCCATCCTCCAAGCATATTTTTTATCTATACACTTACCCTATCCATATATTTTGGGTATAGAGGTGGGTCTCTTCCTAATTAGTTTACTCTCAACTTCATTTAGATCTACATCTTACTTAGGGAAGGGTGTAACCCATTCATCTCAAGTTACATATGAGGAAATAAATCAATATTGTCCAATAAAAGTTATTTCATTTTTTGAATCTCTTCATCTTACTAATAATATTTAATAAAGGTAATTTTTAGCTCCTCTTCATTCCCAATGTTCACTTCCTTTGTCTTTAGATATTTCCTTTGATAGTCTTTAATAGAAACATCATTTTCTCCTTGTATGCATCATTCACCCTATTATATCTTCATGTTTAGGATCCAAAATGTTTTATTCTCAAACATGACTTCTATAATGCCCCACCTTGAGATCCATATTTTTTCATCATGGGAGTGACCCTCATGCTTATTATTATTGTATTGACTTATGCATTTTGTTATATTTTGATTAAATAAATTTTATATAGTAAGTCATAGATTACTAAATGCTAAGACACACATGTGAATACATATATGTTTATGTGATTATGATATCATAATTTTTTATGAGCACTTTATTACTTTATGAAATATTATATTTCATTTAAACATGAAAATGTGGAAATTAAATTATTTGAATAAAAATATATGTCATGATGGAATATGATTTTATTTATTACAACATTAATTATTGGGATTATGGATTCACCTTGTTATACCATAGAGTCACTATGATGAATCTATTTTTTTGCAAATAAAAGTTAAATAAAGATATATATTTATATCAATGTAAATATGAGTAGGGATGGTTTTGCATTCAGTTCATTAGGGTGGTAACTAAGTCCACATGGCATAGAAAGATCTCCAATAATGAACATAAAAATTGCATACAATAAAATACAATACATATTGATCTCTTGGGAAGTTAATGGTTTTAAATTAAATGTGAAGGGAAATGTTACATATTAATGTATGAAACATGGTCATAAATAAGGAAGAATGATAAGAAATGACATATGATATTTGAATATATTAAATTTGAGATAGAAATTCATGAAAGGTTAGAAATAAATTGAAAAGGGTTTTGATCCCAATAAGAAACATAAACTATAAATAAGTAGGTATAATGCCATTAGATAATGACTATATAAATAAATATATTATATGAAGACCTAAAGCAAGAACAAACATAATCCATGAGTGGGTAAAGAAATAAATAATACTCATTCTAAACATTGTCCTTAGGGAAATGCAATTAAACTAAGAACTCTAACATAACTTGACGTAAATATAAGTACAAGAGATGAAGACATAAACTCATTGTTAAAGGAAGATAATCCTTTGGTAAGGGTAGTCAAATAGAAGATAATGATATATTTTTAAAAATAATATAGAGGAAGAATATTATCATTAAGAGGGATCAGTTAGGGATGAAGAGAAGGATATTGGAAAGGAAGAGTATTTTTAAAGGGAACATAATAGTATAAGGTTATTAGAATGTAATGTCCCAAGAAGTTTTTTGATTGGACTTAATCTTGTTTATGATTTAGTTAAAAAAAAACCTTGCAAATTGGTTATTACGATCCTTATGACTAAGCTTTATTGAATCCCTTTAAATAATAATGAAATTAAATTTATGATATTTCAAGTGATCTTTATTACCAACAACCTCCTTTGCAGATTTATGCTTTTACAAAGAAATGGCTAGAATATTTTTCATTTATATGATTATTTTTCCTCTTTTTTTGTTTACTTCCATTCTTTGTGATTTACATAGGTGGGTCAAAGAAGGATAATAATAAGACTTGAGTCAATTTTTTCTATTGGGTTCACTAGGTATTCTTTGAAACATGCATATAGGACTCTATAGGGCATCGAGGTGGGTGGGTAAACTAGTGTTTTTAGGGACATTTTCTTCCACAAGATGAGATATCCCCACCAAGAAAAATGTAATTTTTAATTGCATGTTATACATACCTTAACAACACTTAGATATTTAGTTTCTATGCATTTGGGGACCTTGTGTTCATTATAATACTTTCTAGCCTTGAATATTTCATTAATTTGTTATTGTTGAAATTTATCTATGTTAACTTTATTATATTTTATTTAATTAATTAAAATCCATTCCATGTTTAAAATATTACATCATTTTGGTTATCTACTGAACCCACATGAAACTATTCTCCCTACACTTACTATTTGAGTAGTACATATTTATATGAAACTAAAGGATGTTTTAGAATTAGTTGGAAACATAATTTTAGGTCAAAATATAGTGGTATATTTAGTGAATAAGAAACCAAACATTTAGAGGATTTATCAATACCTCCTTATGGATAGTATTCACTTTTTATGAGGGTGGCCAAGTGGAATGTCACATCAAATCATCTCCTTATTCAATATTTATTAGTTTGAGCCATGGGAAACCAACCAATGAGAAAATAAATTCAATATTATAGTGCACACATTATTACTCACATATATATATTTTTAGTATTAATAAATGAGTATATATGTGATAGATTTATGTTTAAAAGAATCATAGGCTGAAATGCATGTTATAATGTTGAATCATATATTAGAGATTATTATGCTTTATTTATATAATAAATTATTATGGGTAATTATCATGCACATGAGAATATGGATTACATATAGTATGTTCCAAATGAAAATAGGAAATGAAAATTAGACTATTATTTGGCTAGGATAATAGTGAACAAGATAATGTTATCTCTATTTTCTTGTTTAGTAGTTGTTGTTAAAATGACTATGGAATTTGTAATTTTTATGTTATATATAAAAGTTTTGTTCCTTTAAAGCATTGAATAATTTTTTTGAATATTATTGGTCTATGACTTAAGATATAAGATCATGCCTCAAATAAAAAGGGTCTAGATTCGTCTATTGTATAACTCAATAGTTTTGTACTCATAACTAAAGGGATTATTCATTTAAAAGATTGAGTACACTATATTGACCATTTTAGTTGCGCATGTGAGTGAGTCATAGTGTATTAAGACGTGAAATATACAATTATTCACCATTTATCTATTTCCCTAATATAAGTCATAATGGCATAACTAATATCTTTAAAAAAATCTAGAATAGTTTATGTACTAAGTAACATTTATTACATAATGTATATTCCTTGGTCTTGTGTACATAAAATAATGTTCACCTCAACTTTAAAATTTATGATAGACTCATTGGGATTTTACCAAATTCAAACATGTAGAATAATGTTCTAAATGTTTCTTGAAAATTATGTTTATAGTAGAACCTTTTCCAACCCTATTAAAATTGCTGACATCAACTCATTTAACCATTTAGTTGTGATTGGATGAGGGTTAAAGGGTTATATGATGAATACAATTATTCTAAAGTAAAATCCAATTAAATTAATTTAGATAATAAAATATATTGAATCTGGGAAATTACCAAACATAGAAAGTATAATTCCAATTGATATTTTGATAATTGAAACATAAATAAGATATAATGCTTTATTATTTTTTATATGTGTAGGTGGATCTAATATGTATAGGTGTGGGAATAAGTAGATTGATACTCAGGATTCCATTGTCAAATTCTATAAATATTATTTAGGTAGGCTTGAACACTATCATCTACCATGGAAACTAGTATCCATGCTTATATTCAGGGCTCGATACTTATATCATATATAAAATAATCATTGTATTTAGAAAAAATTGTTTGAACCACATAGGGTTTTATTTCTTCTTTCTGTTGATAACTTGCCAAAATGGGTTAGTGGGGTCAAAAAGTTGAGCTGATCTCAAGGACCCCTCTATGAATGAGTGTTGAATACATATTCAATACTCCAAGGATGGCCTTAGACATATGTAATTCTCCCCTAAGAGTGGTATTGTGTGTGCACAAGTGTGAAATATGTTATATGCAAAGGCAAGAAATTATCTAGCTTGTAATTTTTAAAATACTACTCATGAGCTATTTTTTGAATGCTTCAGACATATAATATGATTTATTTTATGACTAGTATAGAAATAGGGAAGAATAGGGTAGTATAAAAAATTTGTGCAATTTATTGAATGAGATTGAATAGGTGTTTTATTGGTATTTACTAGATGAATAATGAGTAGGATTTAATTTATATTTATACCACATATTTTGAAAATGTCTCATGGGAGGGTTAGCTAATAAAAATAGGTTGAAACATATGTTTTAAAATATTTACAATTTAAATAACTTTTGAGGTGCAGAAACTAGATAAGAAATCAAGACACTAGTGTCAATGCTAATGTCCCTATGTAAACATAAGTGTTTGATAGGGTAGAAAACTAATGAAGATTTACAACTATTAGTAAAATATATAACTAAAGGATATAACCTTGATTGGTAATTTTTAGGTGTATAAGACTAATATTATATATATTATAATATTGTATTATCTATATTCCCCCCTCCCCCCACTCCCACCCCTTCCCTTGCTCTTTCCCCCAACTTTAATCTAGTAATGCATAAGAATTAGATTACTAGGTTAAAATAAATAGATACACACCTAGGTGTGTACAACACATTTTACCTTTGCTTGAGCCATGTTAAATTTGATGTTAGTTTATGACTTGTAACCAGGAGCATGTTACAATATAGATCATTACATGTAATCTAAAATTGAATAATTGAAATGCTTAAAAATTAAAGAGAGTAGGGAAGGAATGCACATGTGTGTCGATGCAACAATGTTTCTCCTTATACTTTTATTTAGGAAATATGTTTTGGCTATGAAGCATTGGAGTTGAGATATGTTCATAACTAAACCTTGGATATTTTAAGATTACAATTTAGAGTTTAATTATGTCACCAATTTGGTGCAAGGGTGAGATTTGACACAACCATTGAGATCATTGAATCTTAATCATACAACTCAAGGGAATTTATAATAAAGCTAAGATAAGTGCTATATCAAAATCAACTTAAAAATGATAAGTATTTCTAAGGCCATTGAGGTCATGTAATTTAAACCACACTATTGAATTGAGATAATTGCTATAGACAAGAAAGGCTTAAAATGGTACTCTTGATAAAAATGGTTCTTAAGGGTAAAATGTTTTGAGTATGTCTTTAAAAAATTTGGTGCACTTGCATGGCACATCCACCTTTAATGTGTCTAAAGTTAAAGTATCTTCGAAAATTTAACCTATGATTTTTAACTGTGTATAATATATGTCATAGATATGAAGAACACTGTCCCAAATTTGAAAAAAAAAAGTGCTAAATGCATAGGATTTTGACCAAATTTTATACCTAAATCATGTAAACTATGTCAAAAATTTCAAACTATTTATATGTGGACTCAAGTCTCTATACCATGCCCCAAATAATATTCAACATATTTTGAGGTGAGGTGAGTGGAATGTTGTAGTCAAACTACCTTAAGAGGATAAGATCACTATGTTATTAGTGTATGAATCTATATCATACATGAGAATCATGTATAAGTAATTATATAAATGAAACTTGTAGTATGTGATCATAGTAATCCATAATATGCATCATATAAAACATTGAAATGTCTAGGAAATAATAATACAATCTCAACAAATAGTTAACCATACACATAAGAACCATCAATGTCACATAGAAGGGGGTCTAAAGAGACTGCAAACAAGGGAAAAGCTCAAATGACACAAAATCAAATGAAGGATGTATTCAACTATCCAAACATAAATAAATAAAGATCAATAGTACTTGGGACCATAATTAGGAAACATATTAAAATGATTTAAAATAAAGATAATAGAAAACAAGAATTACACTTAAGTAGGTGACAATGTGAATAAATGAAGTATACGCAACTATCATAAGCTTATCATACTAGTCATTACATATATATGTTAAAAAAAATGTCATGTAACATATCATATCAAGTACAAAGTGTAAGATGTAAGCATGAGTATAGACATGTGTAAGCGATAGTATATAAGATCAACATGATAATGTAAAAATGATAATAAAACAATAGAACTTGCATCAACCATGATCAAATAGAAGTAAGATGACCCAAATGTAGTGTGTCATGCTAGAAGAAGAAAGGTCTCACATATACATTTATATGTATCATAGATATCGTGTATCACTATATCACACTCAATTATGCATGAAATATATGTGTGTATATAAAATAAATGATATGATATCTAGTAACAAAAAGTAAACAACATAGATGGTAATGAGGTAGTAAACATGTGTATGGTGCATAAATTTGGTATTTTTTTTAATGTATTTGAATGTTTTTTTTTTAATTTTCTTGAAATATTTTATTTTTTTAAATATTTATATGTGGAATAAATAATTCCATAAATCCTCTAAATTAGGATATAAAAGACTACTAGGTGGATCCTTTGGTTGCCACCATCATTTATACTTTATAATTTCCAATGGTTTGATATTGTCCAGTAATTTGGCACCAATTTTTTTTGTTATGGGTCTATCATTATATACAACATGGGGAATAAAAATATATTGTTCTTCAAATTAAAAAATGAGATTCATATTTTTAGTACACATATTTGCCTCTATGTTAGCCAACCACAATTGACCAAAATTAAATGTTATATTTTATTTTTAGTTCATTATCCATATGATGATATTGACCAATTTTGGTCCACATGCTGCAAGTAACATAATGTATTCAAGGGATTCTAGAAATAGTGTACATTTATTTAACTCATATATATCATGGACCGATTGTTGTAGGTGTGTAAAACTAAAAACTATTTCCCAATTATGTATATCAATCTTCAGGTGTGGATAATAATCACCATTAATATTTACAATAATGGTTAGTTCTTTACATCATGGGCATTTATAAGTATGCCAAATTTTAATTTTTCCTTTTCAAATCTCATAACTCAGAGGTATTTTATATTTTTTTGGCATAATATATATACATCCTTCATTTTTTTAGTTTTGAATTTAGCTTATCAATGCCTTGCAATTATTTGAATCATGTTCAGTGATCCAACGATAATTTTATTATGGGGATCATTCTTTTTGGATGAGTTAGTTTCCTAATTTGTGTATATTTTGAGTTAAATAGAACACCTTATGCTCAAGTAACATATCAAGTATTGCATGTGGATAATCTTATTTTACTATGATTTTTAGAATTTGTTGTGGATACTTATGTGAATATTTCACATTATTAACATGATTATCTATGTTTTTCCATTTGTAAGTTTGACTTAAATATTTTATAGCTAAGAGGGATGGAATGAGTAGAAAATATTTACATGTTCATATGTTATTTTTTACTTAGCATTATCTCTACTATTTGGAGATGGATTTATTTTATATGGACAAGAATCTATCAATGTAAATAAGTTATGTGAGATATGTTAAAGTGGATCAAAACTTAGGTTGTGCAATTGTTCATTTGTCTCATCATGAGGGACACCATCATCACTATAATAATAATATGAAACTTTTCCATCTTTTTTTTTAGTATTGACCACTAAATAAATATAAAATGTTTAATTTTGTTTTTCTTTGTGTATCATTGGTTCCCCTAGTAATGGTTTTTTATTTGCTTCTTGGACTTTTGTTTTAGTTTCTAGTTCTTTATGTGTACTCATGTGCACTTTAGTGGATAGTGCATTACTAGCATATTTTGATAAATTATTTATTTTTATTGTCTCACCCATATCATAAGTTGGTATAACATTAAGTGGAATACATTATTTAGGTGGTATCATTTTAGGAATGCCTTATGTGTTAGAATGCAACATTTTTAAAAACATTTAAGTTTTCATCATCAATAGACATCATCCTTAATGTTCCATCATGTATCACTTTAACATATCAATGTAAATTAGATGGTACAACATCCATTATGTGTATCCAATGCCTACCCAAGATTAAAATATAATTAAATGATTTAGACACTTAGAAATGAGTTTTGTACTATTTTTAGTCCCAATGTCACACTTAATGTGATTTTATTGATTTGTGGGATGCATGAATGATCAAATCCTTTAATATACATGTCATATCTTTGAAGAATATTTGTGTTAATTCCCATTTTTTTAAGAATTACATGCTATAAATGTTTAGAGAAAATCTATTATAAATTCACACTCTCTTGATTCCTCGAATGTGAATGCTAACTTGTATGATTAAACATAAACCCTGATTAATGATGTCCTTTGAGTGTAAATCTTTATAATCAAAAGTGATGAGATTTGCATTGTTTTTGAGATATTTCATAATATACATAAAATAAATGGGCTCTAAATAATTCATTATTTGGCTTTCATGAAATGACTTATACCAGATGCACTTATCGATAATTGACTACATGAAAATGTCTAAGATCAAGATCTTAACATGTGAATTGTGTAATTGGTCGACAAGATCAAATCCTTTAGATTTGATCATTAAATTAGGCTTAGGAAAATTTCTATATATTAAAAAATGGTGGATAGTTTTGAAACACTTTATTTTTCATGTTGTGACAACATGAACTACAGAATCCAATATAAGTCATGGGAAAATAATGGGAGCATGATGGTAGTTGTCACTAGAATATGATTTAGGAAGAAATAAATGTTGAGACCATGCATGTTTCTAGATAATGGTTATATATTATTATTTTTAGATTGATATTCAATTTTTGACTAGAGCTATGAACTAGTATGGGATACAATCGGGGGCCCAAATCCATAAATGATCATCTACCACATGTATGAGATATACCAATAATGGCCACAATTGGACTGATAATACCAATGAAAGGCCACATCAAGCCCCAAAATACCAATGATGGCCACATATTTTCCCTCAAATACCAATGACAACCATATTTGACCTCAGATACCTTAATGAGATTTGAACCTCGGCGGCGGGGGGGGGGGGGGGGTGGCGGCTTGAAACAACTAATCCACTTTACTAACTCAACAACATCTTAATGGTTATTGGTTATATATTGTTACAAAAAGAGTTGCATAAATAAATTTTATTTTCATCCTTTTTTAATTTACTCTATTTATTTTGACCAATTTTTATTAACTGTTGGATGATACTTTTGAATTATTTATCAATCCATTGAAACTAGTAAGTAATGACTAACATCAGATAGTTGTTAATGAAATAGATACTAGATATATAAATATTAAAATTGATTGATTACTTTGTGATAAATACAAATCTAATTTTTAAAAATATTTATAGTTTAAAAAATATAAATTAAAAAATCATAGGGTAAGCTAGGGTTCACACAAGAAGACATGGAGGTTGGGCTCACCAGATGTTTAACCCTTTTTTTGTGATTAGATGAGGGTTAAGGGGTTAAAATAGCCTAATCAAATGGATGAATAAAAAATATTATAAAATAGGAAAATTAAATTAATTCAAATAACATAACATACTTAATTTGGGAAATTACCAAATATATAAAGTACAATTCAAAATGATATTCTAATAATTATGATACAAATAAGAGGTAATACTTATATAGTTTTCAAATTTGTAGGTAGATATGAAATGTATAGGTAAGAGAACAAGTAGAATAATACTTAGGATCCTATAATCATATTCTACAAATATTATTTCAATATACATAGACATTACTGTTGACTTTTGGACACTAGCTTTGACATTTATTAAGTGGCTCGAGTTTTTATCTTATACAAAGTAGTCATTGTATTAAAAAAACTAGTTATAACTATTAGGGTTTTATATTTTATATCTATTTATATACTTGGATCATGTGCACATGATCTATATAACTATGTATAAATTAAACCCTAGTTCTTTTCCTTAGGTTATATCACCTAGCCAAAAACTGGTTAGTGGGATCATGGATTCAAGATGACTTCAAGGACCCATATATCAATGAGCACTACCTACATATCCAATACTCCAAGGAGGGCCTCATACACATATAGTTCTCACCTAAGTGTGGCCTTTTGTGTTCTCAAGTGTGTAATATGCCATATAGAAATTCATGCAATGATATAACTTGTAACTTAAAAAAATACTACTCATGGTTTGTTCTTTGAATGTTTCACACCTATAATATGATTCCTCTTATGATTGATGTATAAATAGGGAAAACTAGTGTGGTATAGCTCAGTTATGAAATTTATTAAATGAGCTTAAATATGTATTTTATTGATATCTTATAGATGAATAATATGTATGATTTGATTTACATTTATACCACACAATTTGATAATATCTCATGAGAGAGTTATATAAGACAAATAACTTGACACATATGTTTTGAAAGATTTGAAATTTAGATGAATTTTGAGGTAGGGAAACAAGTGTAGACACTATATTATGTATTATATAGTGCCTCAGTCTTGTACACTTGGTAAACTTAGACCTTTACTATTCCTCTCAGTTCTAGACTTTCCCACTTTAAGAAGTCCCAAATTTATTCTATCTTGTTCCCTTTGTTCTATATCTTGGTTTGACCAATCTTATGTTGATGACCTAGACCTTACATCTTGCCTAGAATGATTAATTTTTTTTTTCTTCCACCTCTTCATGTTTTGAGTTTATACCTACTTTTTTACTCCCTAGACACTAGTTTTTAGGACAAACACCTCAATTGAAGCAAGTGTCCTATGCAAACACGTGTCTAGTGCCATAATGCCATCCATTTTTTAAATGAAACATATCCTAATGGTCAACCTAAGTGATTTAATGTGAGTTACTTTTCCAAATGGATTTATATAAATATAAGATCAAACTTCATTCATACCTCACCTAGGAAAAACCTAGCATAGAATAAGGAAAATTATAAAATCTATTCAATTAAGCGCTCAATAAATTAAACTTACCAATTTCTCCTATTTCTTATAATTCACGTGGGCAAGAGATACATAAGTATAAATTACTAAAGTATTAGCCCAAGATCCTAATTGGCCAAGTTCCAAGCTAGGTCATTATTGTACTTACTTTCCACATATTACATAATTCACACACAAGACAACATATACGGGATAACTACATCACTCTAAGGCCCTCTTGGGAGTGTTAGATATGTAGGTAATGCTAATTAATAGAGGTGTCTTTAGGGTTAGACCCTTACTGTGTGCCCACTATCCCATTTTTCACTATGGTTACTATGAAGATGAAGAACAAGGGTTTTATAAATTTATGAGGAGATATAGTCCATGATCTATATCTAAATGCACCAAATCAAAGGTGATAGAAAACCATGAAGCATTTAGGTGGTCAAATCCTATTTTCATAGGTATATTATATAGGAATCCTTAATACAACCTAGATACTAGTGTTGACACAACCATCCAAGGTTCACACAAGTGTCTAAGACTACATAGGCACTCAATAAATAATCTGGTGATTGTTATAGAATCTTCTTTCAGACTACTTTATGCCTTTTATATATCTAGAACTATAACAACATCAAAACTAACTAAGTACATTACTTCTTTATAATTTCCATATTTAGCATGGTTGTACTTTTATGTTTATCCTATCTTAGTTTAACAAATTCAACATTTCTTACATATGAGTTTAGCATCTAAATGGTGTGCTATAGATAGAATTTATCACCTTTTAAATTTAATCTATCTCTATCACCTTTAATTGTAGATAATCCTAATCTAATATCATTTTAGGGTTAAACATTTGGTGAACCCATCTTCTGTTATTGATCCCAAACCCTCGTCTTCATGTAGGGTCTTCTCTTCCTTTAAAATAATTTCAATTTAGATTTTTTATTTTATTTTCAGATCTAATTTATTTTTTATCCTATTTTAAAAGTGTGGTAATTATTATTTATATTATTTATTTATCAAAAGTGGTTGTGTGCTTCATAATTCTTAAAACCCTTATGGATTTAAAAATATAAGGCCATACAAGGAAGCCTCATCCATATGATCATTTTTTTAATATACCTTATGATCAATGTATTGCATATGAATATCTCAAAGAACATCAAAAATAGGATAAAGTTTCTTTTCCTAACAACTATGATAATGAAAGTGCCAATTATATAAATACAAATGTAAATGAACAAGGTAGTGACATTTCTAATTTTGGTTATGAATGTGATGATATCCCTCTTAGCTATGAAACTCATCTTTTTCCTCAAATTTATAATGATGAAGGGTATCAAGAGTTAAAAATTATTCATGATATAATATATTTTAAAAAAGGTAGCATTCATAATATTGAAAATCAAAATGTTGCATGCATATTGTTGGCCAAATTTGACTTTTAGGTCAAATTAGGGCACCCTTAGGTAAAAAATTATCTTTTAGGTCTTTTAGTGGTCTAATAAATATGTTTTTAAGGTTAATTAATGTCATTTTATGATATATTAGCCTTGGTCCTTAGTCATTTTAGTCCTTTTTGTCATTTGAGTCATTTTGAGGTTAAAAAAGGGGGATTTAATGACTTGTAAGGATTTATTAGGAAGTGATAAGGTTAATAAAGGTGATGCCACACCCCATGTGTCTTAATATGTCCTAATAAACTGACATAACTGAGAATTGGTAGGTTATTCAGAGGAAAAGGTAGTTTTCTTAAGAAAAAAGAGAATTTTGCACTTGTACGACTCATGGGGAAGTGTGCCACATGGGATAAAATCATATAGTTTACCTTAAGATTCCTAAATCTTAGTTACATATTTTAAGTGATTTGGATGTGATATTTTTGGCCCCAAACCGTTCTACTCCATTTGCACCCTTCTTGGCAAGCAAAAATAGTCTTTAGGTTTGTACTTGGTATAGTCAACATAGGAGGTTTTAGATATAAATCCTTGAGGATGTGAAATTAAACTTAGAGAAATTAATTTAAGTATAAATATTTTGAATAATGGTGTCCTGTGCTTTATGAACCATCCTCAATAAGTTGACTATACTTTTCTACTTGTTGCTTCATGCACTCTATAGGTTTTGCTACATTTTTGGAGATTTCATAAAAAAAAATTATTGAGATTGATTAAAGATGATTTTTATCTCTCTGATCATAATTCACATGCTTAGTTTCATTCTTGGTAAACATTTGATGGGATAAATTGTTTATTTTGCAAGTTGATATTTGAGGAGAGATGGTAGTCAAATTCACTGCTTGTAGAAGGTTGTATTCTATGCAATCAATTCACATGAGTATAATATGGTGTTTTACATGTTTAAATGGAATATATACCAAATCCTTTTATGTTTGGTCTAATGACTCTAGGTTTTGATCAAACACCTAGTCTTGTCATATTCACTATCAACTTTTTGCCTGTTCTTAGTTAAAACCATGTTTTTGAACTCTGATTATGATTATAAAGGAGTAAAGGAGACTATAAAACATGATTTTCATGTTATTATAGAATAAAAAGTCATATTGGATACCCAAATTAGCATAAAATAACTTAATAGTAGTCATGCACACTATATACAATTAGGCAACCATTAAAGTACACACTTAAAGAGCCTTCTGATAATGTCATTCTATGATGGGAGACTTTGTAGTATTTTCAAGTTCTTTGAGGTGTGAGTAATGATATTTAAGTATATGATATGGACATAAAATTAATTATAGGTATAAATCAATGCATTTTTTCCACATTCCACCCATTGCCTTATATATTGAAAATCAACATCTATAGGTGATCTAACAAAGAGTAAAAGAACCATTTTGAAGAGTTAATATTGATGATGGAACTCTCTTTGAGGTCTTAGTGTTAAAGAACCTACATGGAAGACCTATTTTGAAGTTTAAATCATCACTAGAGGTTCCAAACCATACTAAAAATTCAAATGACAGTGCTTAGGCCTTCTTTCTTTAAAAGATGAAATTAGAGTTATTAAGTGTTTTGATGATGTTTTGTAATATGGGTATAAGTATCATTGATTCATCTTAAATGGTTTGTTTTAAATATAAAAAATATTAGAAATAATTTTCAAAGTTTTTGAGGTAGATGAAAAGGGGGGGGGGTGATCATTTGAAGGCCTAAATTTGCCTACCAAGACACTGAAAACAATCAGTAAAATCTATAGGTTTAGCCCAAAAGGGACCACTCCATCCAAAGGTTAAAAACTTAGACCATGACATCAAGGTGAAGTGGATAAAAATGTTTCAATTTGAATATATGAACTAAATTATCATTATAGGGAATGATACTTTTTGTTTTGGTTCCCCAAACACACCTTCAGTCTGTACATAGGCCCTGAAACATCCATCTATAGCCAAAGGGCAGGTTCTCACATTCTCATCAACAAGAACTTAATCATGGAAAAACTATATTTATATATATGATATTATTATAGTTTTTTAAATATATTTATGGGTTATGTAAAATATTTCCAAAGATAATCTTCATATACATGGGTCCCTTCATGTGAAGCATGCACCTACAGTAAACTTTAGGTGACTGTAGTTAAATAATGACCTAAGCATGGGGTTTTTATGGTGTTTTAACCCATTATAAGTGAATTAATGTATAATTAAATTATTATTAACCTTTAAAAATTCAATAAATTTATCTACACATCATGATCAGGATCTTAGTGGAGAGACATGCACCTACAACCAACTGTAGATGATTGTCTCAGTCAGGCAGTGAACAAGTTTAAAATCCTATTAGGTAGTCTAGCTAAAGTATGAAATGAATGAATTAAAATTAATAAAAAATAGAAACTAAAATATTAAGGAGGATATTATTAAATGTTTTCAAGGTAAAAACTATGCAAGGTCTCCCATAGATGATCCTTGTTCTGCAAAAATCATAGTTAGTTGTAACTATGGTAAATAGAGAGAAATTTAGGGAGTATGAAGTGTAAAAGGGATAATTGAGGTGATGAATAATTATGAAACATGTTAATAATGATAAAAATAATTTTAATATATCATTTCACCATAAATATATGGGTAGGAAGGTTTTAGATGGGACAAAACACAGTCCATGTAGAGAAAACCCTGCACATAGTTTCTCTAACAAGTCTATCTTAGACTTTCATGCTCTTGGAGGGTCTATGAATAAAATAAATGGATAATTTTTTTTGGAGATAATAATTACCACCAAATTAATCATCTAAAATATCTATTTATTCTAGACAAATAGGGGAAGCTCCCTTTATTGTTTCTTAGATAGAGGGCACTCCCTTCATGCACAAACCCTGGTAGTTTTGAAGAAAGTGATGAAAGAATGGCTTGGGACATGTATATACTATATTATAAAGTGTGAAAAACTAGGATAAACATATTAAAAATGGAAAAACATGTATATAATGGATATTTATAATAGAATATCCCAACCTACAAGTGTTGCAGTCAAGCTTGCTAGGTACATTAAGGCCTAGAAGCCAAATAAAGAACCACTCTCATTTATAGTATGAAGTGATAATTATAACCTATATAGGAATATTTATGGGGTCAAAAAATATGTGTATTATTTATTTTAATCTAGGGAAGGCATCGAAAAGGCCATTTTTAGCTTAAACTTATAGAAAGGAATAACAAGCATGATAAGACCTAGTGTCCAAACGAAGAGTCAGTTACACTTATAGCATTGGATATGAGTTATAAAATATTGGAAAATGTTAATATGGTCATTTAAAGTGTGTTTCATCTTATAAATTATAGATAAAACATCAAGGTCACTTTTTGGCTCAAAAACTAACTCAGACCTATGCAAGTTGGAAAAAAGAGCTTGATGGGTCAGGTTTTAATATTCATATCTTCTTAGAGGTTATGCATGGATGAAAAATGAGTTTATAGGTTTCATTAGGGTCCTTCAACATAATACTTGGGATTTTTTTTTGTAATTTAGATGTCAGAGCTTTATGAACAAAGCTTACGAGTCAAAACATGTCTAAACCTCTTGAAAACCCTTGATAAGGATCCAATTGGAGAAATGAAATTGGATAGATATTATAATGATGTATTTTCTCATGAAATTTTTTAAAATTGTATATGAGTCACTCAAGCTCCCTCCCATACTTTTGAGCTATACGAAATAGTATGGATATGGTAAAAAATAGGTTTTTCTTAACATTTTTTGTGAATTGTGTAGGTTATAAGAGTATTTTAAATATGAAACTAAATTTGGGAGAAATATTTGGACTTATGATAACCCCTCATGTCCATTTAATTATTTATAACAAATTTTAAGTGTGCAAACAATAGTTTTCATCTCAGCCAGCCAAAACTGGCATATTGGACAAGCTAGTGAGAAGGGTGGAAAACTTCAAGTAGGGTGATTTTAAAATATGTTTAATGATTATAAGGACATGGAGGGTATTTAAAATTTTCATACAATTCATCTCATGTATTTTAATTATCAACTGATACCAATTTTGAGGCCACATGTGTAGGGTGCATGAAGGAGGAGTTTTTTGTACTACAGATGATGATGGCCCACTTTGAGATGATTCCAGATGACTAAGCCTACAACTAATGTATGAAGAGGCATTCATGAAACCATTAAAATTAATTCAAATCATGATACCTATCCATAATCAGTTTTAGGATATTTAAATAGGGGTAATCATGAAGGCAATTTTTCTAACCCAGAATGAGGAATCTTATGCCACTTTACAAGAGTTTGATGATTTGGATAGCCAATTTTTCATTTTGACCTTGCATGGTTCATCCCACATCCTATTTTCATGCACACGTAACTAATTTTATTATCTTTATATGTGTCCTTTTTACCCTTGGACTTCTCTCTTTCCCTCTCTCTCTCAATTTCTATAAGAACTAGACATTTTAGCCATTGTAACTTATGCTCCTCTTGAGTATGGTGAAACAATGCTCATTTGCATAAAATTTGATCAATAATAATACTGGATTTTAACCCTTCATGACTATTATTAGTGTATTTTAGTTGAATTTTGGATATTGCTAAGTGAAGACTATGGATTCCTTAGCATGTTATCTCATTCTTTCATCGTGTTTACAGTTGGAAATATTCTTCTTGTAGGGAATATGAAGTGTTATAGGAAATTTTGAGGATTGAGTGAGCTATATATTCATTATTTCCATTCAAGGCCTATTGTATAGTCTTCTTAGCTTTTCACATTCATCCATAACCTCATAATGCAACATTGATACGAAAAGATGCAGATTGAATGTGTGTATGTTTAGTTAGTCCTTTGTTCTCATGTGTAACATGATGATGGTTGGGATTAATCATATAGTTTGGTATATCACCCCCCTTAGGATAGTTTTATTTAATTTTTTCCCTATCCCTTTACACCCAAAAAGTTTAGGTGTAGTTTTGATCCAATATGGTACATCAAGGGAGCTAGCCCTATCTATAAATTCACCTCATCCTTATGCTACCCATAATCCTATAGGTGTTTCTATTGTGACACTTAGATGAAGAGATATTAGTAATATCATCAAAGGGTATAAATCCAAGTGACAACAATTTTTGGCATGCCTGGTGGGACCCTTGGTCCAAGAGGTTGGAAGATTTTTGGTGTTGTCTTTCAACAATCTACCTTTAAATGAATATATTCAATCATAAATGATGACTCCAAAGCTATATCATCTAGTCAATCATCCCAAGTTATCCTTTTCATATTTTTAGTAACATTTTCCTTTGTGTTCTTGCTTTCAATGAGATTTCATGGCTAATTTTGGTGTTGAGTACTATTTTACATAAGTTGGTGAGACATTTCAAGCTTGTTCCATTTCATATCAATATGAACAAGTTATTAATAATCCTTATCATGAAGTGTATCAGTCATATATTCAACCTTCTCCATATCTTTCTCCTAGTCAACCTAGTCACTTCTCAAGTCAATCCATTTCCACCTTCAAACAAACTCTTTTGGGATATGAGAGGTATATGTTAGATCATGACACACAAAGGGGATGTGATCAATAGGTTCCTAATAATCTTATTCATAAGGTTAGAGATGCATTAGATTTGGTCAAAAGAGAGTGAGTACCTATTGAGAGAGCCAATTGGCAAAGGCTCACAAGTGAGATGCTTGATGTGAGTGGCCTAGTTTCTTCCTTAAAGGATATGCTAAAAGTTCATTAAAGGAAAACTCACCAAACCTATCAACCTTCATATCTACTTCAATAAGTTTCCTATAAGCCATATTTGATCCCTACTCATGGGCCCAATCAAGGATATAAAAGACATCCTTTTCCCAATCAGTTGGAAGAGATAATTGAAAAGAGAAACATTGTTTTTGAAGCTAATCTTGATAGGCTGATTGAGTTGGATAGTATGCATATGAATCATTCCATGTTATCAAAAAAGGAAGTGGAATTCAATCCCTCATTTCCTTCTTACATTGCATCCACACCACCTCAAAAAGATATTTCTAATCCTAGCATTCTAAATTGGTTTAAGATAGGGAGTCATGGGGAAAGAAAGAGGACAAAAGTATTGATAAAGAGTGTGAAGTTGAGAAGGATCTTGATCCTATACAAACCCTTCCCACCATTAATCAAGAAAATACTTCTAATCCTAACATCTTAAGCTAGAGTAAAATAGTGGAATCATGGGGAAAAAAAGAAGATACAAGAATTGTTAAGGAGTGTGAAGTTGAGAATGAAGTTGATCCTTTGCAAGTCCCTCCAAACTTTGCTCAAGAATATTATTGTGTTCTATGTCAGCCCTCATGTATTATTTATGCTCATGATTATTCCTATGAACTTCAAGAGATACTTTTTAAAGAGAACTTATCCAAGAAAATTAAAGAGTTAGAGACAAATATGAAATTGATAAGTTAGGGTGTGATGAAAGGTTTAGACCCAAAATAAGATCCTATGCCTAAACACACCCTATCCACCCTTCCTCAATAGAGTACTCAAGCTAAATAAAATGTGAATGAAGTGATTGTAAAGTGGAAGGAAGAAAATCAAGTTATTTTATCCTAAGGTCTACCTCCCCTTCCTCAAGAGCTTCCAAAAAAATCCCATATATTTCACTCTCAATTTGATTTTGAGTTATATGTACCACCTCCACCAATTAGTTTATCTTGTCCTCACCCCATCACTATTTACCTTGATGGACCTATAGTATGGGAACCTAAAGAGGAGCACTTGGTTGAGGAAAATACAACTCCTTGGCAGCCTCATTGGGCTAGGTCATTGGATTTCAAGATGCCTAGTCTTGGCATCACCAAAAAAGAGAAGGAAATAGAAGATATTTTATCCCTTGAGAAGCAAGATTAGATCATGATAGTGGAGATACAACTTGAGAGTCCTCAAAAGGTCTTAAATGATAAGAAAGAAGTGAGCCCTTGTGTTGAGTCTTCTTTTTTAGTTGATGATGAAGAATGCCTTCCTTGTGTTGAATAAAAAGTCTTGAATGAAATCCTTTTTGGATTCTAAGGAAGAAAATTAAGGATCTTAACTTATTGTTCCCCTTTATGATGCTAATCAAAAAGAGGATGAGAAATTGTGACAATAGTTTGAAAATATTTGTAATGAGTTTGAATCTCTCAAGGGGTCTACTATCTCATTAGAGTTAATTATAGGTGATGATAAATATGACATTATCCAACATGTTGTAGATGAGCAAGAGAAAAGTCCACATCAAAATTTAGGTTCAAGACAAACTTCTACTACCCTCAACCTTCAAAAGAATAAGAAACTATTCCTCTTGAGATCATGCCTACAAAGAAGACAAAATTTGATCATGAGATGAAGAGTAGGCAACCACATGAGGTATGTGTATAAGGCCAAGATGAATACTTTTATATTTCATACCTATTTGAAGATGGTCTACTTGAGAGCATAGTAATTGAGGTACTGAGAAGTAGATCTGATCTATCAAGTGTTCAATCTAAAGAGCAACATGCTCGGAACCATTATTCATATCATGAAGAAAGAGATGCAAAGAAATTTCCTTTTGATCCTAGAAAGAGAGGTATGCCTAGTTTTTAGTTGTATATAGTTACTTGATTTTTGTTTTTCCTAAGTTTTTTGATCATGTATGTCTTATTAGTTTATTTGTTTTGTTTGGTGTGTGTCCTTTATTTTGTGTGGTTGAGGTAGCCAATCAAGTGGTCTTACATTGATCAAAGCCTATGGTAAAAATTCCTCTTATCATGTATAAGAATTGAAATTACTCCCTAAGCCCACTGGACTAATAATGCTACTAGTCTAATTAGTATAGAAGGCACTACACCTATGAGTCACAAATTTGTTGACCAAAATTGACGTTTAGGTCAAATTGGGGCACCTCTAGGTAAAAAAAATTGACATTTAGATGTTTTAGAGGTCTAATGAATATGCAATAAGGTGTTTTATAGGTTAATTAATGACATTTTATGTTATACTAACCTTGGTTCTTAGTCATTGTAGTCTTTTTTGTGATTTTGAGTCATTTTAAGGTAAAAAAGGGGAATTTAATGAATTATATGGATTTATTAGGAAGTGTGAAGGTTAAAAAAAGTGATGTCATGCCTCATATGTCTTAAAAGATCTTAATCAGCTGACATAGCTAAAAAGTGGCAGGTTGTTTAGAGGAAAAGGTAGTTTTCTTAAGAACAAAGGAGAACAACTCATGGGGAAGTGTGCCATATGGGAAAATATAATATAATATCCATTAATATTCCTCAATCTCATTTCCATTTTTGAAGTTCTATAAAAGTGCCATTTTTGGCCCAAACCCATTTTGCTCCTTTTTCACCATTCTTGGCAAATAAAAGTAGTTTTCATGTTTGTACTTGGTACAGTTAGCAGAGAAGGTTTCAAATCAACCACCTTGTGGAGGTGAAATTAAACTCATAAAAAATAATTTTCATATAAATATTTTGAATAATGGTGGCCTGTGCTTCATGATCCTTCCTCATGAAGTTGACTGTACTTTTCTATTTGTTATTCCATGCACCCTATAGGTTTTTCTCCATTTTTGGCAAGTTTATATAAACCAGTTACTGAGGTTTATTAAAAATGATTTTGGATCCCTCCTCTCATGCTTTCCATGCTTGGTAAATATCTCCTGGGCTAATTAGTTTAGTTTGCAAGTTGATGTTGTAGGAGAGATGGTCATCAAATTCACTATTTATAAAAGGTTATATTCTCTGAAATGGATTCACATGAGTATAATATGGTGTTTTACATGTTTCAATACCATATATATGAAATCTTTTCATTTTTTGTCTTATGACTCCATGTTTTGATCAAACACCTAGTCTTGTCACACTCACTATCAACTCTCTGCCTATTCTTAGTTATAACCATGTTTTTGAACTTTGATCATGCTTATAAAATAGAAAAGGAGACTATAAAAGGTTATTTTAATGTTCTTGTGCTATGATAAGTCATATTAGATACCCCAAGTAGCACAAAAGACCTTGATAGTAGTCATGTATGTTGATAACTAATGCTGGAGATTCAATTGAACATCTAGTTCTACCGCCGCTGAATGTCTTTCACAGATTTAGTTTTTTGTTTGAATTCATTTAGATTGTGTGTTTCATGTTGGTATTTCAACAACAACTAGACTTTACCTTTGGCACAAATTCATAGATTTAGTTAGCTGATTTCTATTTTGTAGTCTGGTTCTTTTCTTTAGTGAAGAGTGTAGTTAATAAACTTTGTTTTTACTAAACTGCCAATCTTCTAGCATAGCAAATAAATTCATGTAACTATTTTCTCAGTTCTTTTCAGTTAAGTCTGATTAAATCTTAGGATTTCTACATGTAAAGGCTATAACATGTAATTCTATTCACTATTATATATTTTGACATTAGTAGAAATTATTATGAATAATGAAATAGTTATATAGCCTGCAAATAAAGATTTTCTTAGTGCCCTATTTTTTTTTGAGTTTTATACTTTATTTTTCTACTATTATCTATGGGCATAGAAATTTGGTTTAGATTTTTAGATTTGGTTTAGTTTTTTAGATTCTACATTTGGTATCAGAGCAGGTATTTTTTCTTTTGGGTTAAAGATTTAGTAGTTGGAATTTTTCCAAAAAATTATCATATCAAATTCTAACTCCTTTCCCATTCCAAAATTTGATGGAAATGAGTATGATTATTGGTGTATCAAAATGATAAATTTTTTTATAGGAAAAGATTTGTGGCAGATTATTGAATTAGGTTATGCAGAGCTAGTTGATTGGAATGCCCTCACATCAAATGATAAAATAGCTAAGAAGGAGGCTAAGAAGAAGAATGCTCAAGCCTTATTTCATATTCAAGTAGCTCTAGATAAGATCCTATTTCCACAAATTACAGGAGCAAAGACAGTAGAGGATACTTGGAAGACTCTAAAAGAAGTTTACCAAGGTAGTGATCAAGTCAAAGATGTCAAGTTACAAACATTGAAGAGAGAATTCGTGAATTTAAAGATGCAAGAAGCTGAAAGTGTGAGTACCTATTATTTCAGAGTAAAAGATGTGGTCAATAAGATGGTTACACTTGGTGAAATTGTGAACAATGAGGTTGTGATGAAAAAGGTGTTGAGGACTCTCACACCAAGGTGGAACCATGTTTCCATAATCATAGAAGAAAGTAAGAATTTGTCTACCCTTCAATTTGATCATCTAGTTGGATCTTTGATGTCTCATGAAGAAAGATTGAGAGATTCATTTGGAGAAAGTGATGAGAAAGCTTTTTCCTCTAAATTACAAATCACAAAGAATGAAGATGCCAATAGTAGCATCAAAATTAATCAAGGCCAAGGCAGAGGTCAAAATCAGAATTACTCAAGAGGAAATAGAGACAAAAGTAGTTTTCGAGGAAGAGGTGGTTTCAGAGGAAGAGGTAGAGGCCGATTTGATAAAAGAAATATTTAGTGTTATCATTGTAATATGTATGGCCACTTTAATTATGAGTATAGATTAAAAGAAGCTAATAATGGTAAAAGCGATCATTATGCTCAAGAAGGTGATGAGAATCCTCTAGATAATTTATTTTTATCATATGACAAAGTTGAAAATATTTCTACAGATGTTTGGTATTAAGATTTGGGATGTTCTAACCACATGTCAGGGAATGAATTTTTTTTTTTCTATAATGGATGAAAGTTTTAAATCCAAGATTAAACTTGGCGATGACAAATAATTGGAGGTTGCTGCAAAAGGAGCTATGGAAGTCCATACAAAAGAAGGTATGAAGAGTGTTAAAGACATTTATTACAATCCAAAGTTAAAGCATAATTTGTTGAGTGTTGGACAATTATGTGAGAAGAATTATAAAGTTGTATTTGAAAATCAACAATGTATAATTTATGATAAGAATCAAGGAAATAGGGTGGTAATAGTTGTGCCTATGACAAAGAATAGGATGTTTCCATTGAAGTTTGGTGAACATAACAAGAACCTTGTCAATATGGCATATGAGGATACAATTTGGTTATGGCATCTCAAGTATGGGCATTTAAATTTTCATAGTTTGAATATTTTAACATCAAAAGCATTAGTTTTTGGTTTGCCTAAGGTTGTAGAGCACAAGGAAGTTTGTGAAGGATGTGATAAAGGAAAACATGCAAGACAGAAATTTCCAAAAGGCAATGCATGGAGGGCCCATTATCCACTCCAGTTAGTTCATTCAGATATTTGTGGTCCTATGCAGACAAAGAGTTTGGGTAAGTCATCATATTTCATTAATTTTATTGATGATTACTCACGACAGTGTTGGGTTTATTTTTTGAAGACCAAAGGTGAAGCTCTTGATACATTCAAGAAGTTTAGAGCCCTTGTAGAAAATGATAAAGGGTGCAAAATCAAATGCTTAAGGACTGATCAGGGAGGAGAATTTTGTTCAAAAGCCTTTCAAGGTTATTGTGATATGCTTGGCATTAGAAGACAAATCACCACTGCATACACACCTCAACAAAATGGTGTAGCTGAAAGGAAGAATCGTACAATGGTGAAGATGGCACAAAACATGCTACAAACAAAGGGATTAAGTAATTCTTTTTGGGGAGATGCAGTTGCTACAGTAGTATATATTCTCAATCAGAGTCCCACTAGTGCACTTGATAGGATGACACCATATGAAGCCTGGTATGAGAAAAAGCCAAATGTTAATTATTTCAAAGTTTTTGGTTGCTTAGCCTATGTTCATGTTCCTGATCAAAAGAGGCAAAAGTTAGATCCCAAAAGTGAGTCATGTATTTTTGTTGGACATAGTGAGGAAAGTAAGGCTTACAGGTTATATAATCCTCTCACTAATAGGCTTATTGTGTCAACAGATGTGATTTTTGATGAAGGGGGAGTTTGTGGTCATCAAAAGGGCCATATAGAAAAGTCAAAATCTAGTTTAAATGAAGTTATTATGGATGATATTGATCATGCACAACCCACTAATATTTCTGTTCCAAGTGCTACAAATCCACCAAGTAACCCCTCATCTAGTTGTTCAGTTCCAAGTGTAAGTATAGATTCAAGTCCTAGTTATGCAAGTAAGGTAAGAAGATTGAGTGACATTTATCAAAGGAGTTCAAATCAAGCACATGAAGAAAATCCAAGAGGTGAGACACTGAATTTTGCTTTACTTACCAAGGCTGATTTTGAACCATCATGTTTTCAAGATGCATATACTAATGAGGTTTGGATGCAAGCAATGCAAGAATAAATGGATTCTATTCACATAAATGACACTTGGGAGCTTACAAAGCTTCCACATGACAAGAAGAAGATTGGCACCAAATGGGTCTACAAGACTAAGTGTAACAATGATGGAAGTGTTGAAAGGCATAAGGCAAGATTAGTTGCTAAAGACTTCACACAAAAGTATGGCATTGATTATGAAGAGACATTTGCACTAGTAGCAAGACAAGAGACCATTAGAATGCTGATATCATTGGCAACTCAAAAGAATTGGAACATCCGTCATATGGATGTGAAAAGTGCCTTCTTGAATGGGTACTTAGAAGAAGAAGTATATGTGGAACAGCCATAAGGTTTTGAAGTGCAAGGAAAAGAAAATCATGTATACAAGTTAAATAAGGCTTTGTATGGCCTCAAACAAGCACCAAGAGCATGGTATGCTAGGATTGATGGATATTTTCAAAAGAATGGCTTTCAAAGAAGTAAGATTGAACCTATTACTTACTACAAACAAGAAGGTAATGATATTCTAATTGTAAGTTTGTATGTTGATGACTTGTTGTATATGGGTAACAGTTCTATGATGAAGGATGAATTAAAAGTTTCCATGATGAATGAATTTGAGATGAAAGATTTAGGTCTCATGAAATATTTTTTAGGAATGGAGGTTTATCAAAGGGAGAATAAAATTTTTATTTGTCAAACAAAGTATGCTAAAGATATGTTGAAAAAATTTGATATGGTTGATTGTAAACTAGTCTCCACTCCAGTTGCTCATGGAGTTGTGTTGTGTAGAGATGATGGTGCTGAAAGAGTTGATGAGACAACCTATAGAAGTATTATTGGAAGCTTAATGTTTCTAACTCATACAAAACCTGATATTGCTTATTCAGTTTCACTTATTTCAAGGTACATGACATAGCCATAAAAAATACATATGAAGGCAGCTAAGAGAATTTTGAGGTATGTGAAAGGCACTCTAGATTTTGGTATTCATTACTACACTTATAAAAAATTCAATCTTGTTGGTTTTAGTGATTCTGATTGGGGAGGTAGTTTGGATGACCAAAAGTCAACATCTACAAATTGTTTTTCTTTTGGTTCTGGTTTGATTACTTGGAGCTCAAAGAAGCAAAGTATAGTTGCCCTTTCTTCTACAGAAGCAAAGTATGTTGCAGTCACTTTAGCAGGTACACAAACATTATGGCTTAGAAAACTTCTTGAAGAAATTGGAGAGATTCAAGTTCAGCCCACAGTTATTTTTTTTGATAACATTAGTGTTATTAAATTGGCCAAGAATCCAGTCCATCACAGCAGGACAAAACATTTGATTTAAAGCATCATTTTATTCAAGATTTGGTGCAAATGAAGGTAGTAGAATTGAAATACATCAACACTAAAGAATAGTTGGCAGATATCTTCATGAAATTAGTTGCAATAGATCAATTTTTGACACTCAGAGATCAGATTGTAAGCCCTCTCAGCATCAAGGGGGAGTATGTTGATAACTGATGTTGGAGATTCAATTGAACATCCAGTTCTACCACCGCTGAATGTCTTGCACATATTTGGTTTTTTGTTTGAATTCCTTTAAATCGTGTGTTGCATGTTGGTCTTTCAACAACAACTGGACTTTACCTTTGGCACAGATTCGTAGATTTAGTTAGCCGGTTTCTATTTTGTAGTCTGGTTCTTTTCTTTAGTGAAGAGTGTAGTTAATAAACTTTGTTTTTACTGAACTGCCAATCTTCTAGCACAGCAAATAAATGCATGTAACTATTTTCTCAGTTCTTTTTAGTTAAGTCTGATTAAATCTTAGGATTTCTGCATGTAAAGGCTACAACGTGTAATTCTATTCGCTGTTATTTATTTTGACAGCAGCAGAAATTATTATGAATAATGAAATAGTTATATAGGCTGCAAATAAAGATTTTCTTAGTGCTCTATTTTTTTTTTTGAGTTTTATACTCTATTTTTCTGCTGTTATCTGTGGGTGTAGAAATTTGGTTTAGCTTTTCAGATTTGGTTTAGTTTTTTAGATTCTACAATGTATAGTATATACAGTTAGGTACCCATTAAAGTACACACCTATAGAGCCTTTTGATGATGTCATTCTATGATGGGAGCCTTTGTAGTGTTTTCAAGCTCTTGGAGGTGTGAAAAATGCATTTTAAGTCTTTTATATGGACATACAATTTATGATATTTATAAATCAATGCATATTGTCCACATTCTACCCATTGCCTATATATACTAAAAATCAACATCTACGGGTGATCTAACAAAGGTCAAAATAACCATTTTGAAGTGTCAAGATTTATGATGGAACTCTCTTTGAGGTTCTAGTATTCAGGCCACTCCATAGTAGACCTAGTTTCAAGGTTAAATTATCAATGGAGGTTCCAAACCATACTAAAAGTTCAAATGAGAGTGTTCAGGCCTTCTTTCCCCAAAAAATGAAAACAAAGTTCTTAGGTGTTTTGATGACATTTTGTAGTAGGGGTATAATTACATTTAATTAATCCTAATGGGTTTGTTTTGAATCTCCCACATAGGATAAATACTTTGGCAAGTTTGTGAGGCAAATGACAAAAGGAGGGTGATCATTTGAAGGAGTAAATTTGCCTACCAAGATAATAAAAATAACCAGTAAAATCTACAGGTTTGGCCCGAAAGGGACCTCTCCATCCAAAGGTTGAAAACTTAGACCATGAAATCAAGGTGAAATGGTTAAATTGTCATCCATGAACTAAAGTATCATCATAGGGAATGATAATTTGTGTTTTGGTTCCCCTAACATAACTTCAGTCCATACACAAGCCAAACGTATCATTATCGTTGTATGGTGGGAGGTTCCCACGACTCTTTTTTCTGATGGAAATGAGCCAAAAGTAGCTGCTTTACCTGGTCCCTTTGCAACAAAGTATTCTTGTGTCCGGTAGCCCACCATCTAGCCGAGGTTGCATGGAGCAAATACGTCAAGCAGCCCATCCTATCCTCCTCGTGCGGCAGACATGCTTCCAATTCCTGACAAAATACGGGGGCGCTCTCAATCTTTTGTATTAATCACTGACTGTTCGCAACTGCCCAGGTTTAGCTATCGACATGGGAAGCATCAGCGTTGCAAATTCATTTACTATTCTGTGGAGTTGGACGAATCGGAAACGTAGCAATCTGAAACAGACTTCGGCAGGCGGCAAAGACAAGGCTAATGTAACATCCTGTCAAAAAAAAATCTCCTTAATTTCATTCACATTCACACACAAGCCTGAAAAATGTAACATTCTTTTCTAATAGTGTGTGATAACGTCTTTGTTTATTTTACTAGAAAAGATTTTAAATTTTTCAATTTTCGTCTTTCATTTTTCAAAAAATCAATAGTTCATTAAAAATAAGAGCAACTGTTGTCTTTATGGAACCTAAAAATTCTCCATAAACAATTATAACCTCTGCTAATTTTTGTACCTTTACATTAAAATTCTCTACCAACAATTACAACTTCTCTGGTTTCAAAATATAAACATCGTACAAAGCATTTAAGTGCAAAGAATACGTGGTAATCGAAAGATTGATTGATTTACTTAATGAGAAACACATTGCTGAACATTTCACCATATTTTCTGATCAAGAAGGTTTAATTTTACCAGGATAATTGATCTCATCTGATATATATATAGGATGTTGATAATTTTCCTTCTCTCACAGTGACTCGTCCATAAAAAAATCAAGAGGTCAAATGCTACTTTTAATTAATTAGGCCAAAAGATTTGTTTGTATGTAATTAAATTCATAATTAAGTGGTGGATGTAGGAACCCCTATGCACGGATAATGCATTGATTTTATTGGTCATTAAAATGCAATTTTAAAATACTATAAAATAAATATATTTATAATCAATTTATTTAAAAACATTTACAATTTAATATTTTGTGTAAACATAATTTTTTGAAGAATAAATTATACAAAAATAATAATACATTATTTTAATAAATATTTGTGTGTTTACAAAACTATATCATGATCTTACAATTTTTTTTTTTTAATATTATTATTATTATTATTATTATTATTATTATTATTATTATTATTATTATTATTATTATTTTAACTCCATTCCATTTTAAGTGAAAGTAGAAAGAATAGAATAAGAAATAGATAAAATAATTTAATCATTCTAAATTAAAATATAAATAAAATGAATAAAGAATATCATGATTTGATTGAGTGTTTTTGGACAATATTTTAATAGAATATAAAAAAATGATATGTTATATTATAAATGTTATAATTCTACATATCTCAAAATGATTATCTTTAAAATGTTGTTGAAATATTAAAATATGTATTATATAATGAAGAGGTGATTATATTTGTTCAACATAGTTTTACCCAGAATAAAAACCAGTTTAAAAGTTCTTAAAATTTTAAAAAATAAAACATTGAAAATGCATCTAAATTTAAACTTTGAATTTTATGTGAACAATGATAAAATCTCTCTAATTTTTGAAATAAATATTTTTACAGTTTAAATCAGAAAAATTCATTTATTTTTAGATCATTTATTTCTTACTTTAAAAAAATACAAAAGTATTGAAATCTACAACTAAAAACTAAAATATTATAATCGTAGGTTTGTTCTTAGATATTGCTATGTATTATGATTTCACATTTCTTCCAATAAATTGATATCTTTATATGTTACTATTAGTCTATTGAAACTTTATTTTCATTGTATAGTGTATTGTTATTTGTATTTTTCATTTTTATGACTTAGTTTTTTTTAAAAATTTTTATAACACATTTAATTTATAAAAATTAATGTAGTATCTACTAGATTTTATATTAAAATTAAAATTATTTTAATTATAAATAAATATTTTAAATTATTTCATTTTATTGTGAAATATCATATCGTAAGAAGCACAGTGTTGAGACATGTCACAATTAATATTATTTTATTATTGATCTAAATAATTTGATAAATAAATAGAAAGATTAAATAATTCTTTCAAATTATTTATCGAAAAAAATGATTAAATATTAAATATAATCTATATAATATCATAATTGAATATTATTATTTAAAAAATATATTTTATTATATTATATTTTTATTTTACCATAAAAAATTATAGGTAAAAAATATTGTCCATGATCAACATACAAACTTAAATAAATTCACCTAAAAGACACAACATGATACATTATGACCCATATAACTTAAATAATTTCAAATATTTTTAAAAATATCAATATAACATAAATCAAAAATATTGTGACAAGTTAAGGAAACCATATTCCACGAATGGAGCATTAAATAATTACATGAATAACTAAAAATGCATACAATAGCGTACAAAGGCACAGACTATTACAATCTTAATCTCTATAGATATTTTAGGTCTTTATAGATTTCTAGCTAATACAATGCATGCCACTAAGCTCGTGGCACAACATTCTATGGACATTTTCACTCTTAAAAAAAGGGTATAATATTTACATTTTGAAAATTAAATTAACTCGTTTTTATTAAAAACAAGGGTCATGACCGGTTTTAATATTTGTTGTTGGAAAGTGGGTGGAACAATGCGTGGAAGTGCTTACAAATAATTGAGTTAAAATAGTTAGCACTGAGTGGTAGAATCAATGGTTATTGTAGAATAACTTCTGCCCCTATCATGAAAACAACTAAAATCTTATCTACTTAGACCAATAATGATATGGGGTTTTAGTTGTCCAATACAGTATTTGACTTTAAGAAAGTTGTGGGAAATAGCCATGCTACATTAATTCAACGGCTTCAGCAGTTAGATTTAGGTCTGTCGTTAATACAATTAACGTGACTTTAAGAAAGTGGGAAGAATAGCCATACTACATTAATTCAACGGCTTCAGCAGCTAGATTTAAGCCTGTTGTTAATATAATTAACATGTTTGATAGAATAACAAATGCCTTAAACACCTGATAAATCTTTTAAATACATCACTGTAATTTCATTGGATGAAATAAATAAAATTAATGACTATTTATAAGTAACTTGGCAGAAATATTAAACTATTAAATTGTACTGTGAACATTGTAAATTGGTTTTGATTTTTAGCTAGCAATGTTTGTTTATTGGATGGATTTAATAAACATGTCAAAATAATAAATCCCATAAAATGTAAAGGCGATGTAGGAAGAAAAATTAGCTACTGCAAAAGGAACACATTAATAATGTAGCATTGCAGGTTGAATTCATGAAATGACCAAGCTGACATTGTAAATAAAAATTTAAAAATCCAATCTATTTGAAATCCCATTAAATGTAAGTATTAGTGTTGCTAATAAACCAGCCTTTTAAACAATTTAACGATATGGATCTTAGGTTGAAGGTAATTAAAAATCAGCTATTTGATAGCCTATAGGATACAATGCTAATTGCTGCATAAACTACGTCTGGAGCAGTCACGGTCAAGGTCAGATAGGTTCTGAAGTGCCATAATGTACCCGAATCAAGATGAATGAAGCTACACTTGAGAGACTTGTTGGGAAAAAGACAAACAACAATAAATAACACCATAGAAAGACATCGAGGCAAAGCTTGTCTTCAGAAGTATAGTGAAGCAAGAAGGGTGCCCGAAATAATATTTCTTTTATTCTTGCACATGGTCAGACAAGAGAATAGTTAATAACCATTCAGCAAGGTGCTCCGTCACTCTATATGATGTTAGAAACTGGAGTTAATTTCTCCACTTCCTGTTCACCCTTCCCATGCACGCAGTTGCATGATTATCTGCGTAAGTTATCTCAGTTTGCATGGAGAACTGTTAGTTTAACACTAGGTTATTTCCAGCTTTGTTTGTCTTTCAAATTCTATTAATGTAGACTTGTTCGCAGTTTTTGCAAGGAGAAATAATAAGATTAAAATTTCTTTTTGATTGCCATAGCAATCTGGAATCTACAACTGTTTTTATTTTTTGTTAATTTTTTTCTTGCTATATCTTTGACAAACTGGCCTCAGAGCCAAGGAGAATAGCCAGAAGCCGCTTAGGAAGAAGGAAACCATGGAGAGCCAAGCGTAGTCAATAACTAGTTGTGTTAGCTGTTGCTAAATAAAGAAATTTGTATGCATAAAAAGGAGTGAAGGCCGTGACTGTAAATTGTGGGCAGCTGCTTAAGATAAACACAATCATTGAACGAAGATCGTAGAAGAGGAGTGCAGATCTGAGCGTTGAAGAGTGCAGCTACTGTCAGGTAGAAGAGATCGTAAGAAAATGCAATGTAACTAGAGATGTAGTGCAATCAACGAGTTCTGTAGAAGACTCGAGTATGACAACGTAGAAGTCCCCTTTGTGAGCCGCAACAAAATTTTGGGTAGTACAAGAGCTAGTTGAAGACAAAGAGGGAGTCGTTGCAAACAAGAGAAAGAGCTAGTTTCGCTGAATTCAAACGAGTTCCAGTCGAGCGAGTGCTCTTGTTGCGGGGCAAAAATCACGTTGTGTCAGCATTCACAGGGACCATTGCCCCTCCTCTACAGTTTGAATCTATGAATGTGCAAGCTTGAAACATGACAATAAACAACAACATTTCTTAGCTCCAGATTCCAATTTTCAATGGTAAGAATTATGATTTTTGGGCAATTAAAATGAGAACATTGTTTTGCTCACAAGATGTTTGGGATTTGGTAGAAAATGGCTTTGTAGAACCACAGGATGAGGCTGCCCGTCGGGGATTAACTCGAGCACAAAAGGAAGAGCTTAAATAAAATAAAAAAAAGGATGCAAAAGCTCTATTCCTAATCCAACGGGAAATGGATGAATCCATTTTTTCTAGAGTTCCAGCAGCAACGAGATCCAAGTCGGCATGAAAAATCTTAGAGACCACCTATAAAGGTAATATAAAGGTCAAAATAGCTAAATTGCAATCTCTTAGGAGAAATTTTGAAAATTTGCAAATGAATGATTCAGAGTCTATAAACCAGTTTATGGGTCAAGTATTGAATATTTTGAACCAAATTAGATCCAATGGAGAAACAATAACAGATCATAAGATCATAGAAAAAATACTCAAGAGTTTACCCAACAAATTTGATGCAATAGTTGTAGCTATTGAGGAAACCAAGGATTTGGAATAGTTATCAGTAGATGAATTAATGGGATTTTTGTTAACACATGAATCTAGAATGAATAGGAATAACAATACTTCTTTTGAGAATACTTTCAAGTCTCAGGTATCATTTGGTAGAGGAAGAGGAAGAGGAAGGTCAAACTTCAGAGGAAGAGGCAGAGGCAATAAATTGAAAGAACAATCCAGATCAAGGTGAAAATAATAATCAAAACTACAATAATAGAGGACGTGGCAACAATCACTTCCAACAAAAATTCACAAAGATTTGATAGATCTAACATTCAATGTTATTACTGCAAAAAAATGGAAATTATGCAAGTGAATGCAGAAAAAAACAAGATGTGGACAAGCAGAATGCTAATTATACAGATGAATCTAGTTCTAATTCTAGAAGCTTATTTCTCATTTGTCATGTTGCTCAAGAAAATGTTAGAGATATTTGGTTTTTAGATAGTGGATGCAGTAACCATATGATAGGGAATAAAGAATTGTTTGCTAGTCTTGATGGTTCTGTAAAATCTGAAGTGAAATTAAGAAATGATAACAAAGTGGATGTAATGGGTAAAGGAGTAATAAATGTTTTGGCAAAAAATGGTGAATGAAGATTTATTCTTGATGTTTATTTTGTACCTGGACTAAAGCATAATCTTATGAGTGTTGGACAGTTAGTACAGAAAGGTTATAGAGTATCTTTTATGGATAATGTTTGCATAATACTAGACAAATTTTTAAATGACAGGTTGATAGGAAAAGTGGAGATGACCAAGAATCGGATGTTCCCTCTTCAAATTCAATGAATCCAAGGAGAAGAGGAAGCCCATTTCAAAACCATGCATCCTGACCAATCATGGCTATGGCATTTAAGGTATGGACATTTACATTTTTAAGGTTTGAATTTGTTAGAAAAAAAAATATGGTGAAGGGATTACCACCAATAGAATAGCCAGGAAGTTCATGTGAAAGTTGCATTCTGGCAAAACAACATAGAGAGAGCTTTCTAGTAGGAGTCTCATATAGAGCAAGGGTAATATTGGAGCTAGTCCATAGTGATTTATGTGGACCAATGCAAATTCCATCATTTGGAGGTAGTTCTTATTTTCTAACCTTCATTGATGATTTTAACAGAAAGATATTTTCTCAAAAATAAGTCTGATGCCTTTGGAAAATTTAAAGAATTCAAGGCTATGGTTGAAAAAATAGAGTGGCCTTTACATCAAGGTACTTAGATCAGATAGAGGAGGTGAATATATGTCTAATGAATTTCAATATTTTTGCAGATATCATGGCATCAAAAGGCAACTGACTGCAAGGTATACACCACAGTAGAGTGGTGTAGCAGAAAGGAAGAATAGAACAACCATGGAGATGGCTAGAAGCATATTGAAGGCCAAATATTTGTCAAATGAATATTGGGCAGAAGTAGTAGCATGTACAATATATATTTTGAATAGAAGCCCAATAAAGAGTGTCAGGGATCGAATTCCACAAGAAGTTTGGAGTGGTAAGAAGCATAGTGTACATCATTTCAATTTTTTTGGTTTTATTGCATATTCTCTTATACCATCTAAATTGAGAAGAAAAATTGATGATAGAGGTGAGAAATACATTTTTATTGGCTATAGTGAAGAATTAAAGGCTTATGAGTTGTATAACCCCATTTCAAAGAAAGTGATTATTAGCAAAGATGTGGAATTTAAGGAAGAAGAAGCATGTGATGGAATCATTGATAAAACCATCACAATTGGAGCACCAATTCTCCAAAATGAAGAAGAATCTGAAGAACAAAATTTTTAAGGTGATCAATCCTCTCCACAAAAAATAACAAGCACACCAATAAGAACACCTAGGAGTTTACCACAAGGTGAAGCATCCGGTCATGCATGTCATCCTACTCCCAATTCACAAGTAAGTGATGAATCAGATCCAACTCTTGCCACTTTAAGATCAAAATTTAAAAGTAAGAAAATGAGAAACTTGAATGAGATTTATAAACAAGAAGAAGAGAAGTTAGATTTATGTTCAAATTTTGCCTTTTTCTCTCATGATCCTATGTATTATGAAGAAGCAGCTAATGAGGAACATTGGATAAAAGCAATGGATGAAGAGATAAATGCCATTGAGATAAATCAAACATGGGATCTAATTAATCTACCTGAAGGTAAGGATTGCATAGGAGTCAAATGAGTTTATATGACCAAATTTGATGCAGAAAGAAATGTTGAAAAGCACAAGGCAATGTTAGTAGCAAAAGGTTTTGCACAAGAACATGGAATTGATTATAATGAAACATTTGCTCCAGTTGCTAGACTTGATACTATTAGAATGGTTTTAGCAATAGCTGCACAAAATAATTGGAAAGTATATCAAATGGATGTCAAATCAGCCTTTTTGAATGGTTTTTTAGATGAAGAAGTGTATGTGAAACAACCACCAGGTTATGAAGTGCATGGACATGAAGAAAAAGTCTACAAATTGAAGAAGGCCCTCTATGGTCTCAAGCAAGCACCAAGAGCATGCTATAGCAGGATTGATTCATACATGACAAATAATGGATTCAACAGAAGCAATAGTGAGCCTACATTGTACACAAAAATTAACAAAGAAGGTCAGATTTTGATTGTGTGTTTGTATGTTGATGATTTGATTTTCACTAAAAATTTGTCTATAGACACATTTCAATCATCAATGAAGAAAGAATTTGAAATGACATATTTGGAATTAATGAAGTATTTTTTGGGCATTGAAGTTGTACAATCAGAAAAGGGAATATTTATTTGTCAAACTATATATGCAAAAGATGTTTTAAGGAGGTTTAACATGTTAAATTGTAAATTAGCACCTACACTAGTTGCTACAGGGACCAAAATTAGCAAAGAAGACAAAGGGTCTAATGTTGATTCTACAACAATCAAAAGACTAATTGGTAGTATGATGTATCTTATAGCTACACGATTAGATATCATGTATGGGGTTAGTTTAATCTCTAGATTCATGGAGTCACCAAAAGACTCACATTGGCAAGTTGAAAAGAGGACTTTGAGATATGTGGCAGGAACAACAAAATATGGAATTTTATATTCCACAACTAATGATTTTGGTTTGATTAGTTATACTGATAGTGATTTTGCAGGCAACATTGATGACAGGAAGAGTACTTCTGGACATGCCGTTCTTTTTGGAACAGGTGTGGTCACATGGTCATCCGAAAAGCAACCTATAGTGACACTTTCATCAGCAGAAGCAGAGTATGTAGCAGTGACATCAGTAGCATGCCAGGCAACTTGGATGAGGAGAGTATTGACAGATTTATTAAAAGCACAGAAGGAGTCAACACCAATTTTTTGTGACAACAAATCAGCGATTGCATTGTCAAAAATTCATGTTTTTCACAAGAGGAGCAAACACATTGATACAAGATTTCATTTTATCAGAAAGTTAGTAAATAATAGAGAAATTCATTTGAAGTTCTGCAGATCTGAAGACCAATTGGCAGATATATTCACAAAGGTATTAGCAAAAGAGAGTTTTGATTATCTAAGACAAAATTTAGGCATTGCAAATGTTGAAGTAGTTAGTGGTAGAAATTAAGGGGGAGTGTTAGAAACTAGAGTTAATTTCTCCACTCCCTGTTCAGCCTTCCCATGCATGCAGTTTGCATGATCATCTGCTTAAGTTATCTCAGTTTGCATGGAGAACTGTCAGTTTAACACTAGGTTATTTCCATCTTTATTTGTCTTTCAAATTCTATTAATGTAGACCTGTTCGTAGTTTTTGCAAGGAGAAATAATAAGATTAAAATTTCTTTTTGATTGCTGTAGCAATCTGGAATCTGCAACTGTTTTTATTTTCTGTTATTTTTTTTCTTGCTATATCTCTGACAAACTGGTAAAATTTAATAAAAATCAAGTTTTAGTTTTATAGTTATAAACAATAGTCACCAAGACAATTCCATTAATAACTAAAAATTTAATGGAGAACCCATCTAGGGTTGAGTTCAGCAGAATTATTAAAAGCATTAGGAATTTCTACGATGAAACACTTCGGTCCAAGATTTTACTCTATAATTTTACTTTTTAATGGCTACTCATAGTTTTTTGAGCATATTTCCCATTGTTCATTCTATAAAATTCTGAAATTAACCCATTACCTGAATCATAATTAAAACTAAAATAAAAACCCAAACATGGGCCATGCCCTCCCTTTATAAAAAAATGGCGATTTGTCGAAAGCCAACCAATTTTCTGAATTTGGATAAGACTAATATTCTTTAGTTTTGATTGTGGATCATAACTAACTTATTATTTTTCTCATATTTCTATTGCCGATTGTGAGTATGAATATTTGGAAGCCTTCCGTTGTTCATCCATAATCCATAATCTATCGGAGAGCAGGGCAGAGCAGCAAGCATGGCCACGACATCAATGAATGGATTCTCCTCTTTTCATTGTAGATCAAAATCAGCCCCCACCAGTTTTAGTTGCTCTTCTTCCTTGGATGTAAATTTGGCAGTGTGGAGGGCAGGGAAGAGAAAAACTGGCTTCTGAGCAGCAGAATGAAGGTAAAAGGAAAGCCGAAGAGCTGGTGAAGACGAGGAAGAAAGGGGCGTTTGATATTGAGACTTTGATAGTGTGGTTACTAAAAAAGAAACAAAGCGGGGATATAGACGGTAAACTGATAATTATGTTGTCAAACATTTCATTGACGTGTAAGCAATGATAACAGATAGGTGTCTTTGCCTATGCTCCAGCTTCCAGCAGGACAACTTTCATCACCATTTGCCACTGCCTCTGACTGAAGACACGTGATTGCCGTTCCGTTGGTTGTTTAGTGGCAATTATCAAAAGTGAAAAATAATATTAATTTTCAGACACTATGAAATCAGTCCAGTCCCTTTGCACCTCAGCATTCTAATTGGCTGTTGACTGTAATGAAATAAAATTATTGAGATCTAGCAGTAACTAGGCAAAATAATATAATATTAAAAGTTTCTTCAAAACAATGGAACACCATGTTTATTTTTAACAGCTGGCATCTTGTAATTTGTTACCAACGACAAGCAAGGTAAAAATAATATGGTTTGGTGAAAACAATAGTAAGCAGGTACTAACAAAAATACAAATTATTTAACTCTAACGTGGACGTAACATATTCCAATAACTACTATCACATTTGTCCCGAATATGGGGGCCAAAAAAAAATCAATCTACTCTGGAAAAAAAAAAAATCAATCTACTACTTCAGCTACACTAGCAGAGGATGCGTTAAAAACATTATCACTACTGCAAAATATGAGAAACAAGTTGACTGAATTCATTGATAAAATTAAAATTAAAGAGTTTTGGTGGGAGACGCCAACTGAAATTAATTCACATGTTGGAGGGCGACAATGTTATCTAAATATATTCACGTTTTTCTGCTGGAAATTTCTGATTGTAAAACCACCCCTACGAGGAAACAATGGCATCAAACGCATTGGAGGCAGTATATATGCACAACAGTTGTGCATCAAGGACGTCATCCCAAGTGATTACCTCACGTATGTTGTTTTCTCGACTTCAAAAAAAAATTTAAAGTGTAATTCTTGGAAAATAATTATCCGTCTACAAATGTGACAATGCAACACTCGTTTATTGACCGCGTACTTCAACTCTTAGTGATTATTGAAGAAAGTAAATGGTGTTAGTGGTAGGTATTACAAAGGATGGCTAAAATCACTCTCTTCATGTTGGGGGTAGGATAACCCCAATTATAGTAGTAGATACATTCACACGAATGTGAAAAGGTTTATTTGAGATGGGAAATTGAAGAATGATTGCAATAGGTATTTTTTCCTTAAAAATATGGACATCAAATTATTGGTCAAGACTTACAAACAATGGTTCATCTTTTATTAGTAATTTTTTAGGGGAGTTTCAGTCATCAAGTAGTTCTATATTGATTTATGATAATAAATTTTATGACCTAAGAAAGTGTGGCCCTAAATTTAGGTGATTTTAGTACATTCAATTATAGAATAATAAACCCGATTACAATTAAAATAATAAAATAATAATAAGTGAAATTTCAAAATTAATAATCCATATTGATTTGTATTGAATAATTCAATAGCTATAAACCATGAATAAATAAGCCTCAACTCAAAATTGGAGTTGACATGGAAAATTTGGAACTTCTAAAAATAATAAAACTTGATTTGCTATTTTTATCAGCTACTATTTTTTAGTAAGTTTCACATGCGAGCACACACAACTCTATTAATCTCTAAAAATTAAAAAAAAACTAAAATTAACCTATTGGATGAATTCCAACTAAAGTTTAGATCCAGTTAAAAAAATAAACAATTTATAAATTTAGACAAAACCCGAAAATAATATTAAACTACAATTTTAGACCCTTAGATGGTAACATATGACCTCTGAAAAATATCAAAAACATCCCATAACTAGAAGGGCCAGCTATAACTGCAATAATTTTTTTAAAACAATCATTTTAGCATGGATATGGGCTCAAACGAAGATACAAATCAAAAGTTATGTCCCCTCTAGAAATTCAACGTATTTTTCTACATCATTCTCTGATGGTTGAAAACAACTTAGCTCCTATGATTTTATCTAATCATAATACTATCATTTATTTTTATCAATCTTCTTCATCTCCCATTTTGTAATCTAAGTGTTATCTTCTTACTGGTCGTCTTTCCCACTACACCAAATACCTATCATAACTTCTTTGCCTTGTGTTTATTGTCTTCTTATCTAGAATATGCACTATCTTTTCTTTCATATCTTTGCCACCTGTTGCTACCAATCTACTTATTTATATTCTTCACCTTCTCCACTTTATCCATGGAAATCATATAAATCTAAAACATTAAATACTAGAGAGATTATTTTTTTGGGTCAACTCATCTTATTATCATTGTCATTGTTTTTCTCACAATTCTACATGGTCCAACTCTTTTGTACTTGAACTTGTTATATGTGCCTCTCAAAAATATCTCTTTCTTGAAATAAACCATAAATAAATCTCATTCTTCAAACATTTTTGACCTACCTCTAACATCTACTACTACTTTATACTTCTCATTACTTTTCTACAACTTTCTTCCTACTTTTTGTTGTAACTGTTGTATATGTTATACAAACACCAATACATCATCCCTAACTCATTTTATAATTGGTAACTATACCAAATTTAAAACACTCATAGGATTTATCCCATAAACAATTTGAAATATTGATTTTCCTATTGATCTATTAATTAAACTATTATATGCAAACTTAACACATAGTAAATCCAAGTTCAATTGTTTGGGCTTCTCTTCAACTATGCATCTCAATAAATTTTTCAATATCCTATTTACATCTTTTATTTGCCTGTCTCTTTGGTGATGATATGCACTCCTAAATTATAGATTACTATTCATCCTCCTCCATAACCTTCAAAAATTACTTAGAAATTTCATGTCCCTATCTGATGTAATGGTTTTTGGAACACCATGTAATCTCATAATATCCTTACAAAATAGTTCTATAACTTTAATTACATCATTAATTTTCTTACATGCAATAAAATAAACTATAATACAAAACTTGTCTACAACATTAAAAATTGAATTATTACCTCTCTATTTGTTTGGTAATTTGAACACAAAATCCATACTCAAAGTTGTCCATGGTCTCCTAGAACTGGTAATGGTATGTACAACCCTGTATTTTGTGCATGTCCTTTTACTACCTGACATGTCATACATATTGTAACATATATTATCAAATTTCTCATCATCTTTGGCCAAAAATACTACTCTTTTACCAAAGCTATTACCTTTGTCTTACCAAAATGACTAGCCAAACCACCACTATGCAATTATCATATAATATTGTCTCTTAGAGACCCAATTGGAATACATAACTATTTTCCTTTGAAGAGATAACCATCCTAAATAATATACTCATCATAAACATTACATGTATTACCTATTAATGGATTCATGCATTGCTCAACTATCTTTCCAAAATATGTATAAGTATCATATACTTCCTTAATAAATTTAAATCTAAATACTTCATCCACCATAGTAGTTATCAACTCCACTCGCCTACTCAAAACATCTACTACCTAATTCTCTTTTCTTGATTTGTAATTCAATACAAAATTATAACCTTGAAATAAAGACAACTACTTTACATACCTAATATTTAACTTCTTTTGAGTGTTTACATACTTCAAATCTTCATGATCAATACATAAGATTAACTCTTTAGGCACCAAGGAATGCCTCCAATGTCTTAATACTTGTATAATGACATAAATTTAAACATCATATGTAGAACAATTTTTTCTTACTTCATTCAATTTCTCACTAAAATAATATATTGAATTCCATTTTTGACTCAATATAACACCAATTCCCATAAATGAAGCATCAAAATCAATCTCAAACACTTTGCTAAAATATGGTAATGCCAAAATATGCTTTTCTATACTTTTATTCTTCAAAAACTCAAAATGTTTTATTTATTCCCTTGTCCTTGCAAAATTTTTTTCCTCTCATACAATTTGTTATTGGTGCAATAAAACTACTAAAATTGGTAATGACCTTTCTATAAAAAGTTGTTAAACCATGGAAACTTCTTATTTCTGTGATACTCTTTAGGATAGACCACTCAACAATTGCCATTACTTTTTCTTAATCTATTCTTACACCATCTGATGAAACTACAAATCCTAAAAATAACAAATTATTTTTCATAATCCTGCACTTGAAATTCACATAGAGCTTTTCTTTTATTAACAATTCTAATACCACTTTGAAATGTTGTGAGTGATTTTCTTTAGTCTTATTGAATATTAAAATATAATTAAAATAAACCACCACAAAACTTATAATTATATTCTCATAACACTATGTTCATCACCCTCATAAGTATGTTGGGTCCATTAGATAACCCGAATGACATCACCATCTACTCATATAAACCATCTCTAGTCTTGATTATTATTTTTCATTCTATTCATTCACTAATCTGAATCTGATAATATCCACTCCTTATATAAATTTTGGTAAAATATTTTGCTTCTATAATAACATCAATCATATCATCTAAATAAAGTATAATAAACATGTACTTGATTTTAATTTATTGATTACTCTATTTTCTACACACATCTTGCACCCTCCATCTTTCCTTGGAGTTATAAATGTTGGTGTTGCACATAGACTTACTCTCTCCCTTACTACACCCTTTCTTAATAATTTAGTAACTTACTTATTCAATTTTACATGTTCTGTTGGACTCATCCTATAATTTTCTTGATTTGGTAGAGGTGTTCCTAGAATCAAATAAATATGATGTTGAATATTTTTTTGGTGGCAAACCATCCAGTAACTTATCAAGTATACATAGTTTTTCAACACTACTATTGGTTTTTCTAGAACTTGCACCACTTTTATGTTTTCTTTTTTTGTTACTAATGCATAACAACAACCTGTCATCTTCATGTCTTTGATAAATTATTTTATAATCAACATGATTTCAACCTACCCTTCTTCTTTAAGAGGTAACAAAACTACCTTCATATCACCTTTCTAGAAATTATACATGTTTTTTCCTCCATCATGATCTATTTTTCTATCAAACTACCATGGCCTTTGTAATAAAATATGGCATCCATATATTGGTATAACATCATATTATATTTCATCCTTATAAGTTTTACCTATAAAAAACTTGATTAAGAATATTTTATCTATTTTAACTTTATTCCCTTTATTGAATCATGAAATCTAATAAGGATTATGATGTTTTTTACACTACAAACTTAGTTTCTCAATCATGTCTTTAGAAATAATATTTTCACAACTACCACTATCTAAAATCACTTTGGAAATTTTACCTTTTGAAGTACACTTTATTTGAAATATATTTGTTTGTAGCCATGCATCACCACCTTCTTAATTTTGCATATGTTCTTTCTTTGGAGAAATCATTATTCTTTTTATCATGATATTTTCTCTAATATCTAATACTAAAACTTCAATATTATACTCTTTTAATTAAAATTCAACTAAATTCACTCTTAAATGATCCTATTGCCTCCTTTTTTGATCTTGGTAGTGTAGACACTAAAATGCTCTATCTCCTTCTTCTCCATATTTGTAATAAATATAAGACATTCATTGATTTAGAAACCATCCTCTATCACCACCATAGCTTTGTCCTTTCTAAAATCCTTTTCCTCTTTACTGGTATTGAAACCTTTATCTATTATTTTCTTATCCTTTTACACCATGTGATGATTCTCCTTTAGTGGTATTAAACCTATTTCTATCTATATTAAATCCACTCCATCCCCTTATTAGAGGGGATTATCCTCTTCTTGGCCCAATAGATGTTTTTTGAAATTTTATCTATTTTTTTTCTTCCACCTTCAAAGCTAATTGATAAACTTCCTCCATGTGAAGTATTTTATTCATGTTTAACTATATTGAATATAAAAATTTGAATCAGTTACATACCTTACAGACATTTTTCCTCTATTTTATCATGATCTAGTCGTATGAAAAGCTTGTAAAACTCATATGTAAACTCTTGTATACTATGATCCTTCTACCTCAAATTTTAGAATCTTATGTATAGGGTTTGTGCATAATCCATAGGTGTGAATTTTTCTCTCATCTTCTTCTCCATTTTTTTCCATGAGTTGATCTACTCTAAAATTTTTCTCTATTTTTCTTTCTAGTGGTGATACCACTAAATCATTACATGACCCTTCAATTTAATACATACAAACTTTACCATCTTTTCTTCTCTCATAGTTCTCCATTTAAAAAAATCTCCATGCTATTCATCAAATCTATCAAATTGTCTAGTTTTAAAATTCCTATTTAATATAAAACATCAACATTGATTCCTTCATTCCTTCCTTCTAAATCTCTAATCATCATCTCTTCTATTGATGGTAGTTGTTCTAGTTGTGCTTCTTTTATAATTTATTTTTCATGATCGGTGTCATCCTTGACATCATATTTTGTTTTCTTTTATCTTTGATTTGTAATGATCTCGATTAATTATTCTACTTGCCTCTGCATCTCTTGTATAGTCTAGTTCATCTGAGTGATTCCTTCGCATCCTCTTACCATATCTTACACACCAAATATTTGCACTTGACTAGATACCAAATAATAAACTTGATTAAAATCAAGACAATAAAATAATAATAGACAAAACTTATGAAATAATAACTAGTATTGATTCATATTGAATATTCAAATAATTACAAATGATGTATAAATAAGTTCTAACTCAGAATTAAAGTTAACATATAAAATTCAAAAATCCTAAAATTAATAAAACATGACCTACTATTTTTAGTAAGTTTCACATGTAAGTACACATATTTTTAAATTATAAAAAAATAAACTAAACACTAAAATTAACATATCAGATGAATTCCAACTAAATGTCAAGTTTGGTTACAAAAATGGATAATTTCTAAATTTAGAAAAAACGTGAAAATAATATTAAACTACAATTTTATACCCTTAGATGGTCACATATGTCCTCCAAAAAATATCTATAACATCCCATAACCATAAGGGTTAGCTATTGGTACTTTAAACATTTTGATATGGTCAATTTCATGTGAATATGGATTCAAATGATGCTATGGATCAAACATTATGGCCTCCAAAAATTTGGCCCTTTTTTGCATCATAGAATGACCTCTATGTTATTTAGATCAACTAATTAGTGACATCCCATCCTTATAGATAAGTGCCCAAAATTTTCTTCAAATAAGTCATAAACACACATTGCATCAAGTTGAATGTGATAAGTATTATAATATTTTTGGTGTGACAATGTATTAGTGTGTCCCACATTTTGGTGTTATGAGGACAAAATACCAAATATTATAGGACACAAAACAAAGGTAAATCAAAGCATTAATTTTGTTAATGATTTCTCAAAGATAAAATCCCCATTAAATTTGTGTACAATGCACCCAAACATTATAACTTTTCAAGGGTGGTTTTTCCTATGAGACTCAACTACATTATGGGTTCAAACCATTTTAATTACTAAAAAATAAACATTTTAATTTACTAACATATTTGATTATACTAACACTAGGGTGTATATTACTTGTAAAAACATTAAACTTAACAAAGTAAAGTACTATGGATCATAAATGTAACAAACTTCCCTTGATCCAAAGGGGAATAGAATATGATCTAAAGCATATGACTATGAAGTCATCAAAAATATTTGTTTCAACTGTAAATTGGCCCATTGTACATCATGTCACTGATCAATCAATGTCATTCCACATAGAAGATTGTTACCCTACTAATTATGACATGAATGATAAACACCCTGATAGGAATGTTGATCCATTTTAACCATTTTTACTAAACTAAACTATAACCACAATCAAGGTCTACTAAACTATATCGACCCTTAAATGGTATCACACAAAAACTCATAAAGTGACTATCTCGTACTATATATGGAAAATTTATCTAATGCCTAATAATTCTAACAAACCTTTTATCAACACTACTAGTGATGGAAACTTCCCTCTAAACTCATACAATCCTTGATGATTGATCAAATGCAAATATATTCCCCCTATCAGGAGAGAGGTGAGAAGTCTATGCAATAAGAGAACACATCCAAACATTTATGTTTTATCTTCATCACATATATCAAAGAAATAAAAACCAAAAACAAATATAAAAAAACAAAATCCAAGACAAATTTACTACTATAGATTAACCCTATCTTTGAATTAGTAACTTTCTCAACATGGGTATATCTATTTACACTCAAAATATGTTGTCTAGTCTATTTCTACCACTTGTCTCGATTATGTATGATTATTATTTGTTAGATGAGGTATCAAATAGTCAAATTATTTAGAGTAATTAGAAGAAGCTCCACTATAATAAAAAATAAATTATGTTTTTTCCTTCTTTCTATGTCTATATGGGTTCTTTACAAAAGGTCACCCACTAGTATAGTGTTATATGCCACCACAATTATAGCATCTTGGTTATTTTTCAAGAGAACTATAAGACGAGGAATATGTATTGGATTAACCATGATAAGAGTGTCTGTGCTTATGTCCAAAATTATGTTTTGAAGACAATGGAGAATTCCTTGAAGAATACTATTGAGAATTCTCTCAAGAATATTTCTAAAAATGCTTTGTTTATTCATGTCTTTTAATTATTCATTATTTTCCTAATTTTATGAAGTATGCATCTTATTTAGGTTTACTACACTTATTATTTTTTAATTGTAACTCATGGTGAGTGATAAATTCAAAAATTTAATTAAATGCTTCATTATTGAGATTGTCCCTAAGCCATAATTTTGTTAAAAAGTTTGTATAATTTGAACTAAGATAAAGAATGATAAATATGATAATCTCATCATCATTTTTAATTTATATATTACAACATTATTTCTTCATAATTTTCATTATTTAAATGTATGTAGAGACATTTTCATCATTGTTATGTTTTTTATTCAACAATTGCATGAGTAGATCAATATTCTTATACATTGGTTTTTTTTATCATAAAGATATTTCATTATTTTCCAAGTGATCTAAGCTTCAGTTTTAATAGTCATAATGTGGATAATGACTCATACATAATTAAAATTATTCATGGTGTGTGCTCCATACATTCCATCATGGATTTCCTTGATTTTTAAGTAAACTTCTTCCTAATTTAAACACCTCAATAGAGTTCAATCATAACCTCTAATATAGAGAGTGTTTCCTAAGAGGGTGAAATAATAGGTGTGTTAGATGAATAATTTGTGTTGGCTGAATAAAATATTGAGAGGAAGGATGTGATCATGGAGGTAAATTTAGATATCATGGTATCATGTAGAATTAGGACCAACAATGTTACATAATATTTTAGATTCTAGGATATTGTATGCTAGGACCATGAGTTTTTCAATCAATAAGTATCACTATGGAGTATCTTGTGACATATAAAGGATAAATCTAAAGGTGTCCATTTCAGCTATATATTTATTACTTGTGAGATGAATTTATTCAAAAAGGATGTGCATAATGTATTTATTCAAGTTGTAAACCTTGCTCTTATAAGGGATGAGCTTGTCATCATTGGTTCGACACATGTCATTGACACACTTGACAATTAGTTGGGAAACACCAAATATAGACAAATTTTGAATATTACATTCTATTTCTAGTTTGAGGCATGTAGTGAGTGTTTTGTAATCTGTGATGTTTTTGGTACAAGGAAATCTGATTCTCAAAGCCTTAGGGATGAGATTGAATTATGGTGTTATGAGTAGAATACCTAAAATTAAGATATTCATTTTAAGGATACATCAAAATAATTATTCATTTATACTGACTCATTGGGAGATAAAATTTATTTCATCTAGAAACCTAATAAAATAGGACTACTTATCTCATAATGGAGTATCTACAAACTGATGTATGACGACATGTCATTTGATAACCTTCTAATTTGTATATTCAACATCAAAGTTGATAAGAAACATGACATACTTCACCATTATGCTTGTAATATCTAAGTTTGATAAAATATATTTAAGAGGATTAAATTTGGAAATGAGTTTAGTTTTGTTTTAGCATGTATTGCCAAATCTTTGAAGAAATGAAGATGAGAACTAGGCATGCCTTACCAATGCAAGTGTAATTTGGTTTATATTATATAAAATTATTTATTAATTTAAATATATATTTATATCAAGTGATCATCATATTGGGCCAATATTCCCCCCAAGGTAAACTTAGTTTCATAGATTTAAAGCAGTGTTGGTTTCCCTGGAGTAGGCAGAACTAACACTAACGTATTCTAAAAATACTTCTTGAGATATTAAAAATATTTTTAAAATTAATTTTTATATTGGAATTAAATGTCCTTATTAAATATTTGTGATATTAGATGATACTAGTTAGCTAATTATGAGATATCCCATCTAGCTTCCTTAATTTTGCCTTGTGGAAAACATAATTGTTTGAGATTAGATGGAGGGTCATCTTTGTGATCACCTTGACCTTCATTGGGATAACTTATATACCTTTTATAAAAACAATGAAACATAAAAACATTAGTGATGTGATGTAAAATATCCATTTATTTTGATTAAGGCATATCTTGTATTTTCCAAGTCTCTCAAATCTTTTGTGAAAAATATCTAGATGCTTTACTCTAATTTTATATTTACCCAATATGTCATCCATGTAATCTTAGACTATATCATGAATATTATCATGGAATATGACTATCATCATTTATTGATAAATCATACTTGCCTTATTCAAGCTAAAATTCATGAATTGAAAGAAAAAACATTCCCCAAGGTGTGGACATTGTTTTGTGTTGATATTTAGGTTTGATTATGATTTGACTATAACCAAAGAAATCATCCACGAGAGATAGAATTTTATGACCTACTATAGATTTAGTGATAATTTTAATATTAGGTAATAGGAAATAATATGTTATTTAGACATTATTGATGTCTCAAAAATCTATACAAACTTTTATCCCTGTTAGTTTCTTATGACATGAAAAATGTTAGAGGCCCACTCTAAATAAATTATCAGATTGATAAATCTAAATTTTAAGTATTTTTAGAGTTATTATTTGATAATAAGACCCATATTTGAATGTATCTTGTTAAAATTATATTTCATCAATTTAGAAATAGCATACACAATAAAATGACACACCATAATGAATGGATCTAACAACTGAAGATTTTGATAAATTCCCTCAAATGAATGATCATGATTAATTTTTCCCAAAGATGGAGAATGGAACTAAATTTGATTATTTTAGGATTATTATTAGTGCCTATGTTGACATTGATATTTGACTCAATAAGAAATGTTGTGGGGTAAAAACTTGGCCATAAGTCTACTTCTCTAGTGTACTCAGTAACCTAGAAACAATACTGTGAGAATGACTAATAAATTATTTTAGACAACAATTGTCTTATATAGCCTAATAAATATTGTTAAGGCATTTTAAACTTGAGATGTTATATTTATTGAATGTTTGGCATTAAAATTCAAAATGACTACTTTTAAACTTATTGAGATCATTATGCATTAGCCCATAATAGTGAGATGATGTAGACTAAAACTATTTAATTCTATATAAGTAGAGTAGATTATTGTGACTATTATTATGAATAAGGAACACTAGTTTAGATGACACTTTTATTATACATCCCACTAATTGGATTTTCATTGCATTTTAAACTTGTCATTTTATATCTATTAAAAACATTTGGCATTATAGTTGGAAGTATAGGCTTCTACATGTTGAGTTTATTATGTTGGATACCATCTAGGTAATACCACTTTGACTAAAAATAATCCATATAATAGAGGCTAGGGCACAATGTATATTATTTTATCTATTGACCCAATTTTATGTTTCAAAATTTGAGTCCATTTTCCTTTATTTTTTAATCTTTTAGTCCCTTCTAATGGCATGTTGAATCATTGTATTCACCCCTAGTCATATAGAATAATGTTTTTCTCAAATAAGTGTGTAAAATGCCTGCTTCTAAGAATGTTAACAAATGGGATGCAGTAGTCATAAATAAGACTATAAAATTTACTATACAGTAAATTTATTATTTTTACTCAATAACTTAAATGTCATTAGTTTCTTATAAACATGCTTTAAAAACTTCTCATTTGATTATATTTTCCTGATAAAATATATAGAGAATCATCATTGCATAATATTTATAGGAATTGTAAATAAAGATGTAATATATGTATCGTAATGTTTCCTTTCTTTATATGTATTTTCCTCTTCCACAAAGTAGGGGGCATAATTTAGATGTTTGTAATCATGGGAATGAACAAAAAAAGTTTTAGACAACTATTACCTTATCTTTGTATTATTTTATGACATGCCAAAAGTTCCTTCAGGAATCTACATCTAAATTTAATGTTTATCTAATGGATGTGCCTTGAAATGTTATTATATAATAATAAGATTTATAGAGAAATTATAGTGGAATTGGGGAAGTTGTAAAGGATTGAAACCATTTATTTTTATGGAAACCAATTTAGTGGCTTGATTCTATGTTCACTAGGTCAAATAAAGAAATTAAATTACATGTACATATCACATGATCTATGATGGTGATTTTTTTTCTTCCTTCCCTTGGTCACTTTCTTGGTTAGAGTTAAAGTAGAAATCTTTTTTGTATAAAACATGGAATTCTTACAAGGAAAGTTGGGCTTGTTCTAAACTGACCAGGTGACTCATCAACAACAAACGTTTTAGAAAATTTCCTATATGATTCTCTACTTGTCAACTTATTTCAAACCTTTTTCTATGTTATTTGTTACCCATTGGATTTTTGGTTTTTAATAAATTTTCATATGATTTCCAAGGGACATATCCTAGAATACTATGAATGGTTACATACCTATAATTATTGAAAATATATACACATTATAATTTTGAAGATAAAATTTTACTAAAAACTTGTGAAATCCTATTTGTTGCAGTATTCACATAACTAATTTGAGATAAATGATGTGACATCTTGGGTGATTCTAAAATTATTATAATCTTTCCTTATCATGTATTATGGAATTAAATTTGATGTGGTATCATTAGGATTAGTTGATTATTTTTGTTAAAAAATGTCTTGAATAGGTTGTAAGAGTCATGGTTTGTCTTTATGAATCTTTTTAATGCTTCACCTTGCTCTACTTTTGCCTTTCTAGCTTGTTTTCTATTTTCTTGCCAAAACTACCTATTTGAAAATTTGAATTTTTAATGTAAATTTGAAGGGTTTTTAAAATCTCCTAGTGCAATCAAAGGTCATGATCCTTCTTTGATGGTGCAAGTAATGTCTTAGATATGTTTGAAATATTTGAATTGTCTTCACTCATAACATATTTTATCAAACTCAACTAAGTTAAAAATTTAGGTTGAGTCTTCTTGGTTAGTTAGACATTTTGACAATGTTTAGGATATTTTAGATTGAATAAGGGAGGAAGAAGAGTGAGAAGATACATATGTGCATGGGAAAAAGAGATAAGACATGAAAGAATGTTCAATAAAACACCAAGATTTTAAGATAAAAGGAGAATTTATGAAAAAATATGTTTGTATATATTGATTTTATAAATGGTTTCCAAGTTTTTATCAAACCAAAAGTAGATATACCTAACTTTCTCAGTCTGCAAGCCTAATTATAAGGCCTAAGAAACCCTGTTTGACATTTTCTTGCATTTTCAAGTAGAATGATAGTTGTAACCCAACATGGTGGGTTGTGAAACATAACATGAATTTAAAAAATTATTTATACATAAATAATCTCCTCTTTGGTGAAGTCTAAAATAAATAATATTTTAGGCCTGATCATCTCTTTTAAGCAAGTTGTAAGCCAAGTTTTCTTTAACATTTTCATCATTTTTAATATTAGAGCAAGATTTTGGTTATACTTCAATGTGAATTAAGGATAAATATTTCATTGAGAAGAGTGAAGAGTAGGTTGTGTAAAATAAACTTGCAATAAGTGCAAGAATGACACTTAGAGGAGTAGTTACAAGTGGTGCTAGAGGAGGTCCAAGTACATAACCAAGAGATATGTTAATGGAAGAGATGATGAATTGTAAGCATGTTTAGAGGTAATATGAATTTATCAAATAAGAGGGGTTGTAATAGGTGATGTGATTGAATGGAAGGAATAAACAAAAGAATAAGTTGTAGAAGAAGAAGAGGGAGAGAGAATGGAAGAAAGACTTTTGAAAGTAGTCATAGGTATAGGTTCCAAGCCTAAATTAGAGGTTCATGTCTATAGAAGAAGTTTAAATATTGAATAGTGTGTGGATTAGATTGTTATAATGGATAAATACTTTGATTTTGAAGGAATAACTTAAGATAAGAATTTCAAGTTTGACTATACAAGGATAAAGTGACATGCATCTCTTTGGTGGGATAGTGTTCAAGAGGAAATAAATAAAATAAATAAAGAGAAAATCAATTCATGGGATAGAATGGTAGAAAAACTCAAATAAAAATTCATGGATATAGACTATAATATTAAATTGTTCAAGAAACTCTAAAACTTGAAGTAAAAATACTACAATTAGAATTCTATAAGCTTACAATTAGAATTGGTCATGTAGAAGAAGATGCTGAGAAAATAGTAAGGTATATCAATGGTTGTGAGTAGGTCATAGAGAAAATATTTCTCATAGATTTGGAGAAAGAAGATGGAAGCTATGAAGAATTATAAATTAATGACACGAGAAGCCAAGTAGTGTTATAAATTTCCATGAAGGAAACATGGATGATAGAAGTTGTACAAGCTAGTGTACACAAGAAAATGATAATGGAAGATTAGTTATACAAAGGAGTATATGTGTGTGTGTGTGTGTGTGTGTGTGTGTGTGTGTGTGTGTGTGTGTGTGTGTGTGTGTGTGTGTGTGTGTGTGTGTGTGTAAATATATAATTACACACACACACACACACACACACACACACACACACACACACACACACACACACACACACACACACACACACACACACACACACACACACACACACACAAAAAAAAAAAAAAAAAAAAAAAAAAAAAAAAAAAAAAAAAAAAAAAAAAAAAAAAAAAAAAAAAACTTGTGTGTGTGTGTGTGTGTGTGCGCGTGTGTACACACACACACACACACATATATATACATACACACACACACACATACATACATACATACATACATTCATACATACATACATACATACATACATACATATTTGAAAATTTGAATTTGTAAAGGACATTTAAAAGGAATTTATCATCTCCTAATGCAATCAAAAGTCATGATCTTTATTGGATGGGTCAAGTAATGCCTTAAATATGTTTGGAATATTTATAATGCATTTATTTATAATTTATTTTGTCAAACTTAACTAAGGTTAAGACATAGGTTGAGTCTTCTTAGTTAGTTAGACAATTTGAGAAAATTTAGGAGTTTTTGGAGCAAACAAAGAGAAATAAGTGTGAGAATAGATATAGGTTCATGATAAAAGGAGATAATAAAAGAAATAAATTTCATAAAACTCCAATATTTATAGAGAAAAAAGGAGAAGTTCTAAAAAATGAGGTTGTATACAATGTTGTTGTAGACATTTTACATCAAGAATAGTGAAAACATATCTTATTTGAATTATATGATTCAATAGAATTCTTGAATTACATGTAAGTGAGTGTATTCATTTTTTTTATGTTTATATTTATTGTTGTGAAATATTTTTCAAACATACTACAAGACTAAAGACGTTATATAAGTTCTTAACAATCAAGAATAGGTTTTTAATAGTGAGGAATTCATTTTTAATCACCTTTTAAGATTATTTGAAGAAAACATGAAGTGGAAAATTCAAATATAAGTTTAGAGGACCTTTTTAAATCAATAATATCCAAAAATAACTCTTTAAATTTTAATTTCTTATGGATTTAATCTGATTGCCATTATACTGTCAAGAAAGGTGCATCTAAAGTGAATAAAATGTTGTTTTCATTATGTTTTGTTACTAAAGGTGATAGTGAGTGATAGTGTAAGGGATGTAATAATATAAAATTTTAAATTTTAAATGTTACAAAAAAATGTCTAAAAACTCAAATTACTCTTTATTTAGTGCTATCGGCCTGTATAGTACATGATACTCTAAACTAGGGTTTTGAAAGACTAAAATCCCTATATCTTCAAAAAAATCATATAAAAATTCTTGAAAAATGGTAGAGATATGTGTTAAGATTAATTATAAGTGTTATAAATCATTTCCAAGTATTTGTCAAACAAAAAGGAGAGATATCTAACTTTCTTAGTCTATAAGCCTTATTTAACAAGGCCTAAAAAAACCTTGTTTTACATTTTTTTTCCATTTTGAAGTGGAATGATAGTTGTCAACCAATATAGTGGGTTTTGAAAACATCAAATAAATATAAAATAGTTATTTTAACATCAATACTCTATTTTTTTGGTGAAATTTTAAATCAATAAGATATTAGGCCTGATCATCTCTTTTAAGCAAGTTGTAGGCCAAATTTTCCATATCCTCTCCATCAAAATACCCTCCTTTGAAATAGGGTAAAGGATTTAATAGTTCATTCTAGTAGGCCCTTTCCATCCACTCTTGATGAAATCAAATGTATTTCCCTCAACTAGAGTTATTACATGCATTTTCTTTTCTCAAAATAAGGTCTAACATTTGTCATTTAACTTATGTAGGATGTATTAATTTTACATATACATGACCATCCAAATAATTTAGGGGTGTGAAGGTGGATATTGTTGTTGGTGTGATTTTTGGTTGTCTATCTATGTTTATACTTTCCATTGGACTTATCCTATGGTGGAAAAAGAGGTAGGATGAACTTCTATTCTTTGTTACTAATGGTTTGTTTAGAATATTCTAGAATTTTGGAGTGTCTTCTTCAATAATTTTTTTTGTGGTGCATAAAATGACCATATGTTACTTTTTTATGATATTATTTCATACCATGTAGGTTTTATCACAATGAGGGTTCTTATTGTTAGCATAATAGATAGGTGATTAAAACTACTACATTTTTTTTATCTATTGTTTATATCTTCATCGACTAAGTGAAGTAGCTTCATTTAATAGAGGTTGGAGAATACATAGACATTGGAGGATAATTGGCATTCTCTCGCGAGTCGCCTATGACTGAATCACATCATTGTTATGGTGACATTTTTTAGTGTGTGTTTTATATTGTATGTGTTTTTATGTAATGTGGTTTTCAACCATTATTTTCTAGTTTGGTACCTCCTAATGAAGAACATTGTGGGAAGCAAAAACACTAAAGTAGTGCTTGGTTCTTCATAAAGGGTTTGTGGAAATATGAGAAACCACTGAAATGTATAAAATAAAGAGATTTACTCCTATCACTTCCAAGTTTGTGGTAATCCTACAAGAAAAAACTAAGGTGCCACCAAGACCATGAAGCCACAAAGATGGCATGCTATCTTAGAAATTGAGTAGGCTACATGGAGAGTGAAAAAACTTTTTACCATGTTTGAAATAGGGGGGGGGGGTCAACTATCAGGGATATGATGTTTGTAAAAATAATGTAATAAGGGGGGGGGGATGTTAGCATTATATATAGATGATTAAAACTACTACATTATTTTTAGTTGTTGTTTTTATCTCCTTAGACTCTACGAAGATCATTCTCACCTACTTTCCCATTTTTTATGATCCTCTCTCCTATCTTCTATTGCATCTTTGTTGTATATATACTTCTTCATTTACATGAATAAATTAATTAAAATCATTTGTTTTCCAACAATTATATAATTTTGAAACTAATATAGATGTTTTCAAGAATATTGGTGGATGGCTTCTTGATCCATGAAACCATAATTGACTTACAACATATAGAGAGTATCATAATAGTTACATTTAGATGGATATGAAGAATCAATAGAGCCACATGAAGGACATTGAAGAGAACATTATTGTGGAGATTAGAATGCATTGAGGAAATAACCTTTGGTCAGCATTTCATCCTAGGAGTAGAATTCATATCATGTACCAAATTTAAATTTTATTTTTGTCAAGTCTTCTAACCCCTGTCAACACACACAAATTACATTATTTTTCAATTAGATAAAACCTTCGTATAGAGATACCACTTGATGTGAAAACATAAAATGTTAGATAGAATCAACTCTTGATTTTTGTATGAAATATTTTGTTTCCCAATCTACAATGAGAATTCAAAATAAAACAATTTGAATCACAATGTAGATTCTAGATTACATACTAATATAGTCTAAATTGACCACCTTACTGCCTTGTGAGGTTTCATGAGGTATCAATTCAGAAATATAATAAGTGTGATATGTAGACCATAGGCGCAAAATGTTATGCAACTTGTCTCCTAGATGTAGGAACTACTATCCACACTAATATGAATTATAACCAAATACTACTATTATTATAGACATTTATTATAATAAAATGAGTGAAAAAACTATGAGGGAAAAGTATTTATGAGATCCAAATAAATTCAAATCATGTCAACATTACAATGTTATTCATTCTTGTTGACCATAATATTAATGTTCATGAATCACTAGACAAAGTCTCAAAAATTATCTACACAACTTGAGTTCAGAGAATGTTAATATTTTAATATTAAAAATCTTGTCAAAATATATATCATAATACCATGTAGTTTCACTAATGTTATGAGACTGCCCTTGTATATCCATTCCAAATATGTTGGATATAAAATCAAAATATCAATGGCAATGATACCCATAAGTACTTTAAAATGCTCTTTAGAATGACTTTTAAATCATTTAAACCAAATTATAATGTCCTTCCTATGAAGTAATATGAAAAAATGAGTCCATTATTCATCTTTTTAGCGAACATTGAAATCCATGCTAGGGTGTGGCAAAATGATCCTAGGAGGTTAGAATCTACAGATGTGGAAGGATTTTCGGCTCAGATTCTACTACAAATTAACAACCAAAACAAATTTTAGTGCACTTTCCTTGATAAATTGTTACAATAATTCACAAATAAAGCATTTAAATTGGTACTAAATCAACTACACTAGGATCTATAAGAGATTAATTACATTTACTATGTTCATATTTCTCGATAGACTGGTGCATCTGCATTAAATTAAAAAAACTCCAAATAATATTAAGAATTAATACTATTCACAACATAAAAAATATTTCTATACATTAATCTTTCTAATTGAATTTATATATATATATATATATATATATATATATATTATTATTATTTTAAATTTAATTATATATATACACATGTATACATTAATTTTTTTAATTTTTTTTAATATATACATACATACGCATGTGTTCAGACAATAGTTTAACTTAAATAAAGCAAAATTTTAGAAAGTTTTAAATATGTACACACAAGAAAATTATAAAAGAACTCCATATAAATATATGAAATCCAAATGCATGTCTTCGCCAAGCATAAAACACACCTTGTGTTTGGAAAAATGAGTAGAAACTTTGCGCTTGGAAAAAAGTGTAGAAAAGAAGTATTGTGGACCAAGAAAAAAATATCCCTAGAGTTCATAATCCTCGCCCTTAGAAACAATATTACAACAGTGTCTACCTTTAAACTATTTTCTTTAGGATGAAAATATGACCATCATTCTGGCCTCTCTCTTACCACACGAACAAGATCTATAGTCGTACTTGCTATCTTTGTAATCACACACGTTATTTCTCTGCTGAAATTTAAACTGAAATTTACCATGCAATTTTTACCATTTTGGAATTTTTATTTTTAGGAATGCAGAAGAGCAACATGTTCTTTGTTTGATGGTTAGATCAAGAGGCCCTTCATGTTCAAAGCATGATACTCGACGAAAAATATCCAAGGAAAGAAGATTTAGACATCATTAAAAATGGAAGGAAATCTAATTCCGAAAACATTCCTTAATTGGAATTTTCAATCTTTCAAGAAAATCATGTGCAACTCTTCGCTTCAACTCCTCTCCTGATTGCATTTGTCTTTAATTTGCCATTTAATTAATTTGATTCATAAGAAACTTGCGAAGCTCACCTTGAAATCAATATCCTGTAGAGCTCCTTCAACAAGGGGCACAACTCCATAATGGCTAAAGGTTTATTTCCATCAGGGTGCATGAGAATTAAGCTAGGTTGACAACGCAGCTCATTAATACCCCTACAACTGACAAACCCTAGGAAATTATAATAATTTTAGTTTACCCCAGACAAGAGGAAACAAATCCTAAGATGAGTTACTGAATAAAAACTGGTTTAGAATATGTATAGTACTAATAGCAAAGCCATAATATCATTACCTCATTCATTCCCTTGCTTTTGATGTTGTCCTCCATATCGTGTCTCAATTCCATTGTTCCCCGTAGTGGATCCTTTACGGCCAACAGAAGTAGATCTATGAATAATAATGAGGAGTCAGCGGAACCTTTGAGGCTAACATCTGCCCATGCTATGCATTAGGTTTTTGAGCGATTCGCAGATATGTTTGAGGAGCATGGTGAACGTTGTTGAGTTTTCGAGTTAACTCGGTTGTAGCTAAAATCAACCTTAAATGAAGAGATTTTCGGGTTTTTATGTTATATTTAAGTAACCAAATCTATGTTTTTAGGGTTACATTAATTTTGATAAGGTGAGTAGGTATGTCAAATGATTTTTTAAAAATATGATTATATTTATTAATTATTAATGAATGTTTGTTTGTTTGTTTTTTTTAAAAAATGTTTTGTTATTGTTGTTTATTAATTAGAAATGGTCTTTTAAAGTTTAAATTTTGGTTATAGGTTTTAAAAATATATTTTATATTTTAAATATATATATATATTTTATTAGTTATTAATGAATATGATTTTTTTTTAAATGTTTGATTATTGATGTTTTTAGGGTTAAAAAAAATCTTTTAAGAACTAAGTTTTAGTTATAGGTTTCAAAAATATATTTTATAATTTATTATGATAAAATCGATTATATCTTATAATCAATTAAACCTTCAAATTTTAATTATAAATAATTAAAATAACTTATTTAAATGAATAAATTTTTTAACTTTGACAACTCTATATACCTCCAAAATAAAAGTAAATATGCACAAACTATTGTCCTTCAAAGAGATTGAAGTTGACGTACTCTTGACCGGGAATGGTTTCATTTAACGAGATTCTCTCCCAATGTTTCGTTTGGAACATTTTTCAAACTTCTGCCCCGACAAAAAGAAAGACCTCAAAGTCGCAATCGCATTTACTTAGTTTGTAGGCCAACTTACACCTAGGATTCCATACCATCTATATAAAACTGCCATGTTTTTCGCTCAGCTTAATCAAAGAAACGAAACACAAAACTGCCATGTTTTTCGCTCAGCTTAATCAAAGAAACGAAACACAACTTGAGGATAACACGATCAAAGAAATGGTGAAACTCAGGTATAACGCGTGCAAACCAGAGATACCGGTAACACAAAATTTTCAGTCTATAACTCTGAGCATAATTAAAGCTTTCAATGTCAATTCAAATCATTTTGAAATCTTAAATCGTAAATGGACATAGTCGTTGACGTTGATGTTTACGAGAATGCATGGTCGATAAGTCAAGACTCCTACATTTTAGATCCTCAATTAATTCTTCATTTTCTTGACACCTGCCCTCCCACCTAGTGATGGGCAGCTGCTTGGACACAAAATCACCACGTCATACATGTCCAGCTGATATATAGCTTATGAAATGTGTCTATATACATCACCCACATTTTCTTCTCGGCGTCTAGAAACTTTGAACCCTGACATACAATTTCAGTGGGTTAATGCTATAAAAAATCATTATTGTTTTTGGAGATGGATCGCAACACCAGAGAGATACGGCAGATAGCGTACCCATGTTCAGCATGTAAGATCCAACGAAGAAAATGTGGAGACAAATGTTTGCTTGCTCCGTATTTTCCACCAAACGATCCTCACAAGTTCTCTGTAGCCCACAAAGTATACGGAACCGGCAACATTCTCAAAATCCTTCGAGTTAAGATCTCGCATTTTATTTTCATAAAATATTGCCTTCGATGCATATAGTTTTTTTTTCCCAACGTTGATATCAAAAATTCATTCACACATATTTATCAAAAAAACTGCTCTTTCAAATTATAGACTCTTTAAACCTTTAAGTCGTTTGATAACAATAAGTCAGTTTATTCGGTGTGTTATGTTTATGAGACATAAATATGTCACCGAAACCTTAAATGTTTTAAGAAGCCTCCTGATTGCTTTCTGTTGTTTTGGTGTTGCAGAGTATTCCGGCTGAGAATAGAGAGGACGCTGTAATCAGCATGGTATGTGAAGCAACTGCGAGAGTACGTGACCCTGTCTACGGTTGTGCTGGCGCAGTGTATCAACTACAGCAACAAATATTCAGCCTGCAATCACAACTGTCATCCACACAAGCAGAACTTCTGAATTCACAAGCACAGCTTGTGAATACACAAGCTTATCTCGAATCTCTCGTGACCAGATTTTATAGTGCAGAAGGAGGAGGAACAACATTCGATGTCAACCAAAATACATATGAAGAAAATGGGCCAATAGTTTCAGAAGAGGTTGCGGATCCTTTCTGTTTATGGGAGCCACTCCGGAATTAGTATGGACTGCCCTAAGCCATGGCATTCATTTGTCATTTTTACAATGGTAGAAGCAATTATCCTTCCTTGGTCATTCTTTCCAACACTTATTTTTATCGTAACCTTTTTGTCAAAATATTAGAGCAAGTCCGTTTGGGATGGTGTTTAATTTTGTAGATTTAGATTTATCGACAGATATTTTGTAATTTACCATTTATTATCGGTGCGAAAAGTTTATTAATATACAATAAACAAACATTAGCATCGTAGCTGACAGTATTATAAGCGTTCTTGTGAGTATTTAAATATAATGGTTATATGAGGGATACAAAACACTACATTATTGTTATCATTACATCATGATTTTAGCACCATATTCTTCATTAACTTTTCCATGCTCATCGTCCTAGTGAACTTATTTATACTCTTGATTCTTCTGTAATGAGATTTACAAACCAGCAATTGCATGGAGTTGTAATGGAAATACCGATTGAGTACAAGAAATGTGTTGTTAACTGTTTAAAAGAAAGAGGAAGTGTAAATAAATATGAACAATTTTTTCTGAAAGCCATTTCATATGTCAATACATTTTTTTTATACAAAACGTAATTAATACATATCGGTGATACATATTGATAGTATTCAAATACTGTAAACTAATGTTTCATTTTAAAATTATACAATGTTAATTCTTTTATGGTCAAAGGAAATTAAATAGGAAAATAGTTTCTAAAAAAATTCTAACATTTCAATCATGACACATCTCAATGATGTTTAAATATTAAAAAATATTTTTACATAATAAATTACATGATAAAGATAAAAAAATAATAGAAGATTATAAAACATTGTATAAGTTGTACGTATTTTTCTATTAACAAAAATTAGTTGAGCTTAGAGAAAAATGAAAAATAATATCATGTTTAAAAAATATCCCAATATTAAATATTTTAATGAGGCACAATTAAAACATAAAAAAATTACCTTAATTGCATGCTAGGCTTGTCAATTATGTCAGCAACATTCATTGAATAAGAAAACCTGAAATAAGTTAGAAGGATTAATTCTTTCTAAAGTATTTTATTAATTTTTTTCACATATTTATTTTGTTGTTTGAAAGAGAAAGGAAACCAAATATAAACAATAATTTTTTAAATTTAATACAATGCAATCAAAAATTTGCATATGACGTATTATGATATTGTTCAAATATTAAAAATCATTTTTATGTTATAAATAAAATGACAAGAATAAGGAAATAATACCAAAGGAAACATGGAATAAAATGAAATTAATTTTTAAAAGGATGTAAGACAGTCTATAAATTATATATTTATTTAAGAAAAAGTATTTCTTGGACAAGCTTGAAATGAAAATAAAATATAAAACTTGTTGACAAATAAATTAATTTAGTGACATGTTGACATTTCATCTCTATCACTTAGTTGTCAGCAATCTAATGTATGCTTGTCAAAGTCCCCTAGGCCTTGTGAAGTATCCACAACAAAGTGTGCCACATGTTAACAATAGAGAAACAAGTTTGTATATTTTCTCAGATTTGGTCATGATTACTTGATAATGTCACTTTTGGCCCACCTATACTTATTTCACCACCTCACTCTATCCTAAGTACTTAAATGGATCTATCTCTTTCTAAGTTATTACCTTTCACCTACATAAATGATCTTAGTTGCTAAAAACTATCCCTAAGCATCTATATTTCCATCCCATATCCTTAATTTGAAACATTATCCATTAGGAAAATTTTGACCAGAATGAGATAGGATCAATAGTTAATATTATCCTTATGGTATCCTTCACCCTAGTAATGACTATATTTCAACTTTAAACACTGTCATACAAGTTGTTCCAGATTTTAAAGATAAGTATCATGATGTTTTACACTTTTAGATTGCTATAAATACAAATCTAATCCACATATTCTACCACTTGGAAATTTCACTATTGAGACACATTTATACTATTTGACATTCAGGAAAAGCTACCCTATCCTTCCCAGATTTAATTCTATTCATTTCAAGTAGCCTTTAACAAAGTTATGAGCATAATCTATCCATGTCAAGAAAAACATTATCAAGAATTTAAACAATCTACAAATACATTAATATAGGAAAAGGAACAGAATGAAAATAATCACTCTAAGCGGGATAACTATGTGCGCTTGATCTCCCTCTTAAAATTAGTGGATACATAGGCAACAATCAACCATCAAAGAGATGATTGGTTCATCTCAACCCATTACAATCCCCCTTTTTCTCTTTATAGGTTTCATGTTATTGTAAGCCCTATTAGGGTTTCAAATTTGAAGATGCCATTTTCATATCATCCACTCATAACCAATGGTGAAATTTCCACACAAAAGCATATTTTAAGTCGGCATAAGCTATTGTGCCCTAATTGTTTTTTTCAAATGATTGAATCATATAATAGGGGAAAATAGTGGCCATTGATCTTTTCCCCTTCTAGTTGATCTTGACCCTAATCAATGGAAACTATAATTTTTATTTCATGTGCATACTTTGATCTTCTTGATCATTCTCAATCACCTTTTAGATACACAAAGCTAGATTATAGGTAGAAAATAGCTAAGTCTTCTTGTACTATTCATCTTTAATTTCTTTCAATTTTTTTGTGCTTTTCCCATTTTATTTATTTACTCTCATTCTTCTAATTGCAATTTATTTTACAATATTTTCTATCTTTATATTCATTTTATCTTAATTAAAGTTAATGCATCGATGAAATCTACTTTAGGATTAAAAAAATTGGGTGAAACCACACTATTCATTTAAGCATTGCTTTAAAAAAATCCTAGGTTTTAGATAAATTCTTGAGCTTATGACACTAAAATAAATTTCTTTCAATATTGGATCTAATAATAGATACTAAAATAATATGTTTTTGACTTCAAATTTAATAGTTAACATGTAAAACACATTATTTTGACCTTATTGGGAAATTAGAGTTCTCATGGTGATTAGTATTTCACCATGTGGTAAATAAGTTGGTTGTAACACCATGTATTGGTATATTATATTACATGTATTTAAATTGTGAGCTATATAACTAACTCACACTTTTAGGTGTGGGAAGATTATTGTTTGATTGGTAGTTGAATCAACCTCCTAGTCTATACGAGAAGGTTTCACTATTTATAGGTTTCAAATTTATGAATTAAAATGTTGTCTATTGATTGACTAAAAGATTCATGAAATAAATCTCAACTAGTTTCTATCACTTGTATTAGATCATGTTCTCCCACAGGACCTCTCTACACCTCTTTGTCCTCAAGCATATTGAGACCAAGTAGTGAATACCACATGTTGAAGTATCTTCATTTGAAAGGCCATCCATCATTCATTCCTTATGATATTGAAGCAACAGTACAAACTATGTGTTATTTTTAATGTCTCTTCCTTGAATGTGTTTAATGGAATCAAATAGGGTTTGAATGTTTAAAATTTTGTCTGAACCTAAGTTTGATATAAATAAAAATACAATAGTTTATTTATTTTTGTCTAAAATATGTATAAACTATTTTATACAATTTTAGAGTAATCAGATAGAGTTTGTACAGTTGAATGTGATCCTCGACAAGATAACAATAGTCATTATATTTTATTGGTGTTGTGATCTTGGCTCATTTTTCAACCTAATCTATTGTTGGAGCTCATCATAGAAGTAATAACCATTATAACAATCCGTATGTTGTAAGTTTTTATAGAACTTTGGTTTGAAATATTTTTAGGAGATTCTATTTAAAAACATGATAAATATGACTAATGGTGCTCTTAGTTCATTCAACTTAGTCTCAAATGATCTCAATCAAGATTAAAATTGTCTTAGACCTAAATCAAAATCGTGTTAAATTTACCATAATTTATGTTTTCATTATAAATAACATTCACTCAAAGATATAATTCACATGACTACCAAATATATCTAAGATTGACCTTGCCTTAAACCTACTTATCACCACTCCACTCACTAGATCTTGGCATTGAAATCTCCTCCAAATGGTCAATATTTTTTTATCTTCAATTGGAAACTGGATCTACTACAATTTTCACATTTAATAGATTCATTAGGTGAATAATAAATATTGATCATCCTTAGATCTACCCTATCACATTCTTTTCTCATTCTCTAAGTTATCCAATCATCCACTGTCATTTGCTACATCTTCTTACCATTGATGTGAAAGACCCACCTTTCATTGTAGGTTAGGGTTCAATTATTTATAAACTTTTTTTAATAAGTCTCTTTTCATTTAAGTATTAGGTTTAATATTTGTTTTATGTTAAGTTTATGTATATATTAATGAAAATAAAATTTGATTTAATTTCTAATTGATAATATTGTTTTTCTATATTAGAGATGAAGAGTATTATAAGCATTATCTAGTCTAAGATATCACATATCAGTGTCTTAGTAAGTCTAGTCTCCAATAGTTACATTAAAAATTAGTCATATATTTTTCATTTATTGACAAAGATAAATAGCTCATTATGTTCAATTGTCTTGTGTCAATATCATAAAAATTGAGTCTTAGTCTTTTGTCAAAATTATCAAGTTTTAGTACTATTGTCAAAGTTTTAAGATTCATTGTAAGAATGCATTATCATTTTAAACTAACATTAATTGAGTGAATTTTGAGCAAGGGATAAAATAGACAAAATGAACCTAGTTAAAAAAATTGATGGAAGTGACTTCCATACATGGAAAACTCAAATCTATCTATTTTTAATTGAAAAAGGATCTATGGGATATTATAGATGGTACTATTTTTCAACTAATAGATGATGATGCACTTAAAAAATAGAAAGTCAAAGACAATAAGACTTTGGCTATTGTTGGCCTTGGATTGGCAAAGACATATTTCTGTCATGTGGGCTTTAAAAAGTCTTTTAAAGAAATATATGAGTCATTAAATGCATAATTTAATTTTCAAGATGATAATGCAAAAATAACTATGAAACAAAATATGCATGGTTTTAAATTGGATAAAGGTGGAGATATAGTGTCTCACATCAGAAAATTCCATTATATCATCACCAACTTGTCTAGAATAAATAAAGAAATAAAGGAAAATGATGAAAAATACATAATATTAAATAGCATGCCCAATAATATGTCAAATATGGTGTTCACTCTAAGTAAGTTTAATCCTAGCTTAGAGAATGTCATATTGACATTACTTGATAAGGGAAATAAAATGAAGGATAATGTTGTAGAGGAAGAAAAAGTGCTAGCCACCCAAAAGAAGCCAATCACTTCTTATAATAATTTTAAACATGACCTCCTTGATGAGAATCTATAGGACAACACCATGGCAACTAAAGATAATGATGAATAAGAATTTGAATCTCATGCCAACAATGAAGGATCTAGTGATGAATACTATTTATTCTAAATATTTATTTATGTGTGAGCTTGTTTTGTTTAATTTTCATAATGTGACCTCTAAGAGAGGAAATTCTAAGAAATTAGAGATCCCATGGTCATTAATATTCACCATGTGGTAAATAATTTATTTATAATAACATATATATTAGAATATTATATTATGTGTATGTAAATGGTGAGTTAATAATTAACTTGCATATTTAGGTGTGGGGAGATTATTGTGGGATTGGTAGTTGAAGGAACCTCTTAAATTATAGGATAAGGTTTCACTATATGTATGATTTTACTTTATGAAATAAAACATTGTGTATTTCTTAAATGAAAGATTAATGAGATAAATCTCAATCACTTTCTATCAGACCTTAGATCTGATATGTAACATTGAAAGAGCATTATTTTGACCTTGGATTTTAGGGGATGTAAAAAACACTCCACCCTTAATTATTTCCATTTTTTCAAGTTTTAAATTTAATTTTTTTGTTATTTTAATTTCAACCTATAAAGAATAAATGTATATATTATACATTATTTATTTTATTCAAGATTTCTTAATTTTCATTTCATGTTATCTTCCCATAATAAGGAATATAATTAACACTCATGTAATAAATTAAATAAAATTGCATGCTAAGGCACCAACATAATAAATTAATAATTTTCTCAACTTAATTATGACATGAGAACAAGAGTAGGTATACATTCAAGATTTTATAAGCCTTAATCTACAACTTTAAATATTACCCAATTCATATTATTTCAACATTTGCTCATATATTTTATCATTTACTACTAGATGACAAAGGGAATGTATGAATCATTTCATTGGTTCTCATCGTCAACCTCAATGTTTTAATAGCCACTATCCTACTCCCATTATCCACCCATAAATTATACATTATTTTATGGTTTATGTTATTAATAACCAAAGAGGCAGGCTTCTAAATCATGGAGGAAGTCGACATGTTCTTTAGCAACCAGCTCAACCTCATAGGAAGTAATAAAATCAACATAAATATTATAATATCATGGATAAACTAAAAAATCACCATTCTAAAATTTATATTTTGAAGTTACTAAAGAGTTTATAGTCTATAAAGGATATTTTATATGATGTAATATGAGACAATATTATCTCTAGTGATACACTACCTATCACATTTGCTCCCATAATGAGCACCATAAAAGATATTAAAAAGATTATATTTTTTATGGAATAATAATTTAAAATAGAAAATTTAATCACAAATAGTATTCCACCATTTATTTAAGTTTTTAATATAAAAGCATCAAATGAATATTAATTGATGTTGGTTTTGGTGTGTTTACATTAGTTCTTTCTTATAACAATTGGGTATTAACATTGAAAGTATCTAGAAAACATATAAAACTATAAAATTATTCGATGAATCTTCACGACAGGTACTTTGAATTATATCTCTAGATATAATATTGGGACTTAAAACATTACTATTGGGGTGGTCTTGGATACATATGATGTCAACAGTAAAATTCACATTACATTGGCATCTTAAATTCGTGCATGAAGGGTACTCATATGTATTTCTTGAAGATGATAAACCTTTTATATATATTATAAAATCAAGGAATGTTAATTAAATTTAGAATATCCATGTATCATACCTCATTCTTAAGTCATTCTTTGGGACCAAAAAATACATACATGATATCAAAGAGCCAAGTATTGATAATGAAATAAGTTATGAATAGAACAAAAAAAAACTATATCAAGCACACAAGGAACTTATTAAATTGGAAATATCATAAGCAAAGGTAAAAATAGAACATTTAAAATTATAATAGGAATTAGAAATATTTCATAAATAATAATAACAAAATAAATAATTAAAAGGGTAGAATTTATAAAATGGAACAACTTGAATAGGACAAGTTAAAAATAAAACAAAGGCTCCAAATGGAACAATAAAGTTAATAAGGCCCAAGTTAAATTATAAATTATATATAATGAGCATCATGATAGTCTGAATCAATGTAAATATGTTCATGATATACCTTTAGTAGTTAAACTCACACCCATACCTAGGCCTCCACTTCCCCTTAAATAGAGACCCTAATTAAACCTTCAATTTTAACAATAGTTTTCAATTATGAATTTCTTATCACATTCGAAGAAATCTATTGAAATATCTTAAGATAAATAAAATGGACTCTAAATTATATTGTATGTGTAATATATCTAAATTTTATCACTCTTCTTAACCAAATAAGAATAAATACTTGTCTATAACAATTAAAAGAATAGTGAATTTATATTGGATCATTTTTATTGACATATTATTTAGGGTCTACTCATGATGACCTAAATCATGATATGAGTGGTAATAATTACATCAAAAAAATCTTCATATGTGAGTTCTCTATACACTAAGTTGTAGCTCAATCACATCACCATTTTTATTAAAAAAAACCTTATTTAATGTTAACTTCTCAATATCTTATCTATAATAATTCAATTTATAATCATATTTAATACCAAATAAATTTATATAAATTTTACTACAATGAAAACAAATACTAAATCAACAAAATTAATTTCATTTCAATGAAAAATATAAAAAATATTTTGAAGTGTATATTCATTTTGAAGGCAACAATAGAGAACATAAAAACTTCGACAAGGGATAAAAAAGGGAGATACGTAAAATAAAACAAGGTAATGTATTATTATTCTTATTTTGAATTTTTATAATTTCTATCACTCATTTTTAAAAGAAAGTAAATATGTTAAATATTTATGTTTGTTAAAAAAACCAAAAAAAGGAAAAAAAAAAAACTACTCTATAAGATTTCAGTGTAATTTAAATTTTAGGTTCTGGTGTTTTTTTTAATTTTAGTTTACCATTTTGGCATTCATCTAATTAATTATCTAATATTTCTATTTCTATGAAAATTTGAGTTCAATAGTTATAATATTTGGTTTAATTTTAAAATAAGAGTCAACATATTAAATTGTATAAAGTGTGTCATGGAGTAATATATAGCTTAATATTTAAGTTATATATGAAAATCTTAGTACTTAGTATGATTTATATGTTTTTGTTTACATTTTTATTTATTTCCAAAGATCAAATGCTATATGTGAAAATTTTATTCATATACAATTCTTAGTCTTTTGATATATCATAAAAAGAGGAAATTAAGTGTAGATAATTTAGTTTAAATGTTTTTTTCATTTTTAAATTATTACAATAAATTTTAATTTTGAAAGGCATGGAAAAAAACCATATTATGGAAAAAATCTAAGCCTATTTTTTAGGTATTCAATCCCAAGATCTCAAGCTCACTCCATAAATTTTTTTAGATTACATGAGTTTCTCATCACAACCAAGCAATCACCATGAAATGAACTTCTTCATGCATAACTCAGAAGAAAATAATATCCCAAACTCATTAAAAATTATAAGGAACACATTGAAATTTGGTCACTCCAATACACATTCATAAATTGATATAAATAATGAATATATTGTTAATGATATTGATGATTAAAAAAAAAAGTATATAATTTCATTAACCCTTACACATGATAGTGAGATAAAAAATTAGTAGTTAAAGATGGAATGCAAAGAGGAACTTTGGCCAAATCCTACAATGAAAGTATTGAATTTAAAATTTGAAGAGGTGTATGAAGAAATAAACCTTGGGAATATTTGCAAGGAACATTGGGATAAAGTAGAAAATGTTCTACATCTTTTTTTGTCAAATATCATTAAGAGGTATTCAATGTAAATATGAATGTAAAGTGTTGAATAAGAATTTCAATAAGGAAAAATAATTGGAAAATACAATAGCGGAAACACATTCAAAATGGTTTTTTTATTAAGATATGGATCACATTATAGGGAAAACATCCAATGTGATTAATCTTATAACATGTTATATTGTAAATTAATGGGTCAATGTAAGCACATCTACATTTGAAAAAGACCTGAAAGGAATATTAGAAAAGCCATCTATCAACATCAAAAATGTTTAAATATTAAATTAAAAAACTCATTTAAATAAAAGTAAAGTTGAATGCAAATGTGTAAAGAGAAAAATAAACTCTAATGAAGATTTGGGATAGAGAATGGAAAAAATTATGCATCATTTCACTCAAACAATGAAAACAAATGAACATGGAAAAATACAACTTGAGCTTGAAAAAATGAAATAGGAGATTAAACGAATGGAAAAAATATTAGACGTACAATTATAAATTGTAAGGTTTTTATCAAAGTAAACAAACATTTTTCACCAAAAATACATAATTGTAACAACCCCGTTGGGTTAGACATAGAATTATGTGTTTTTTTTTAGTTAAACATATATACCAAATATAGATTACACCATGAGAATCTATAGACACCATAAAAAATACTCAAGGTGTGATAATAACAACAATCATAATACATCACATATCACTAATATCTAATACTATAAGAGTACATGCCATAATGTGAATATAGAAAATAATCACATTAACTCATCTATGACTGATACAAGTCTACAACCACCACTACCAATATATAATAATAATTAATTATGACTCTTCATGAACATATTCAATAATAAGTAGAATATAATACTATGCACATAATTAAGATACTTGGCTCTTTGCAATGTGAGCTTCCCCAGACTCTCTAGTATCTATGGTAATCTCAAGTGTCATCTCGATAAATAATACTACTGTGGGAAGGGAGAGCATCATCCAAGAACTTTTACATACCAACCACAAACCAATGATCCTTTACACTAATCCTATTATGAAATGACCCTCCCTTCATGTATGAGTAGATAATGATGGTGTGAGAATCTAGAAAGAAAATCAAGTACCTATGTGTTTTATGATTCTAAACTAAACATGCAGTGTATCATAGAAATCCATTCTATTTCATGATATTGTAAAAAAATGTGAGTCACATTAATGAAATTATAACTTCTCACTAACATACTCTAGTGTAAAGTTTTATAAATAATAAATGATAATGATCTAGATCAATCAAATTTATACACACCACTTGATCAGATTGACTTCATCTATCATTGTGACACTAGTAAGCTAGTGAAGTTCATCTCACTCCTTAATCCATATCAACAATGAAAATTTGTCAAATATAAATCAACCATAAGATTCATTTAATTTACATCTTACTAGCAAACAAAACATGTATCATGTTAAACATAAGAGTAACCAAAGCATAAATTTATTCTATCAAATGTATGAATGAATTTTACATAAATTTCTATCCCACACTATAAATAATGTGTATAGTTTATACCATCCATGTAAATATACATTTAAGTGTAGATTTTTACTACCACAACTAGTATGTAAACATACTACACCCTATGATAACCCATATTATCATAGTCTAGTGTTTTAATACATAACTACTAGTTTCCACAACCAGTCATATTAAGTAGTTATATCTACAAGGAAACACTAATTATATTAAAACATCTAGATGTAACAAAACAAATAAAGTTCCCATGGAACATAATAATATACTATCATAGCATTCGTTAAACTTTCAAGATTGTATGCACACATTCATAAAGTCCTTCTCACTATCATAAACATACTACACATAGTAATATCCATCACACATATATATAATAAATCAAATGTAGATATGAGTCTGAACACAATAATTATAATATGTACCATCCAGGTATAACATACATCTATACTGTAGTACTCTATGATATATGATACTATCATAGTTTCCTAAATATAAAATAACATGTAATCCAAACTTAAATTTTAAAGGCTAAAATGATCCCCATAGATAAAAAAAATAATAATAATACAAAATTATACCACTCGAGTATACCCTAAATTAAATTACATACAAGCATTCCAAAGCATCACAACATATAAACATGCATCATGATGCACTATTATGCACTAAGTATAGTTAAACATTTCTAAATATTAACACAATCATAGTATGTAATGCACATAAGTAATACATACTAAATACATAGGACTAAAATTCATTTATATTATTAGTAGTGAGTCAGTTAACTAATAAACATGTTATGACTTTTTATTCTAACAACTCATTTACTTCTAGGATATTATTTCAAAGGGTTATAGTTCATGATTCCTAAGAAACTTAATGACTTATCAAAATCATCTAATGAATTATAGGTATAATATTTATATATGAGTACTTATAGATCATAATATGCATCACATGTAGGTAATATAATATTACGTAATTTCTAAACCATAGTTCAATGTTTTTAAGTAAAACTACTAAGCCTTAAAATCAAGTAAATGAATTAGTCATAAATACATATAAAAACACATTACATATAATAATTAGAACACTAAAAAAATTCATTTTATCAAAGCACAAGAAATCTAGTCTAACAATTGGTTTATATTTATGGGTTTATAAGTGATCATTGCTAAGTTATCCAAAAGTAATCCTATTAATTTTCAGTTAATATTCTACTCAAAAATTATAACATCAAGAATATACTCCAAATTTTTAAATATAATATTATGCTTGTTTACCACTATTTTCCAAAAAGGAACGTTTTGATAATAGTCACCAACACATAACTTGTTACAATCATCCAATTCTATGTGATGGTTTTCATATAACAAGTGATCTCGATATTTCTAAAGGTTTACCTTACAATACTAAGTTTAATTTATTTACCTAAATTACTTGTTATCTTGAACAAGAAGGTTTATAAATCAATGTATATTATTTTTTCACAAGTACAAAACATCCATTGATGAATCCATAAGCAAAACAATCTACTATGGTTTTAGGTAAATATAATAACATCACCTATCTAATTGTAGTCTGGACACTTCTAAACAAGAGTTTTTTATATCTTTACAACTGATACAACATCTTAAATTTTCTAGAGTTTGTATAATAACCATTTCATGCTATTATGATGCTAAATAATCTATCCAATTCCCATATATACATTAGTTGTTATAGCTTTGACAAATTCAACATATATCTATATTCCCTCAGTTTAACAATTAAGGATTATGACAACTCATTATTTTCTAGTATAAAAAAGTTCTTTTCTCTCATCAAAATTGTAACTTTGCCCAATTACATGATGAACCCATTCAAATTAGTAATTTTTCATTAACAACCACTCAACTTAATAAAATGAGGTGATGTCAAATTATATTAATGTTTTGCTAACCGATCTCTTTCCTATTTAACATCACTATACTATGTTTTATTTCAGGTGGGAATATTTATAAAACCTATGGCTAAGGAAAAGATTCAACTATGCATATGGTGAAGCCAAAATTACTATACATATTAGTCAGTATAATTTTTTTTTAGTCCATGCCAAATGATCAAGTGTTTGTCCATAACACATACATATAATCTATGTTATCCTAAAATATCAAATGATATTAAAACAATAATAAAACATTGTCCGTATTTGATATTCATGCATTAACGCTACAGGGAATAAAATATGAAATGGTACCTAAGGAAAGTAATTATCAAGTAATTTTATAAAATATAGTGCCACTTCTAAGTCAAGATATAAAATGACTTAAATTATATCAACCTTCTACATGTAAACGCTAATTATATAATGGTTGAAAGTTATTTAAAGGGGTAGATCATGAAATAATCAATATACTCAAGTTGGAATATACATTATAAACTAGAAGATGCACTATACAACATTTTAAATATACAAGGATTTTATAGGTAACAATATATATTGTAGGTTTGACATATCAGACTATCGTACTGAAATAAATAATTTTTTCTAGGCTAAAATTTACATTGACCAAGGCATAATAACTAGTAGAGAAACAAATGGAAATTTATCCATTATTTGAGCTTGTAAGTATAATTATATGATGAATCAATAATTTACAGTATATTGTATACCAAATAAGTCAACTTAGTGATAGATTAGGGTAACATAATTATACTTAAGTTTGTTAACCTTCAATGACTCTATCTGGGTTGGGAAAGAATTAACATAATACACACACTTAAATATGTTTATACCATCTGACATGGTTGGTGTTTAATTTATGTGTCGATTCCCTCTTAGGATAAAGACTTTGGACATAAAAAAAGTCTAGATGGGTTTATTGAATTTTACTAGTGGCGTTAAGTCAGTAACTTTAAGTGATCCACAACAATTAACAAGAGGCATCCCAAGTTTAATAACATGCTATAAAAAAAAATTATTCTCCTAAATAATGGCTAAGATATATTACTATTAAAACATCCAAATACATAAAAACACATATCCCAACAAACTATGATAGTATCAATTCAACCCGTTTCATATACATGATTGCCAAAATTCATAGAGATCAAAATAGAAAAATATCATGAATCTAATCATTTCCTACCTCACTATAAACTTTAGACATTTAATTTTTATCTAGTTCCATCTTTCCCTTTCTCCTTCCGTGTTATTTTCTCCTTGACTATCTCCTCTTGTGATTATGATATTTTTCTCTTCTTTTATTTTTTTATTTATAGATAGAATATATGTGTATTTTTTTTAAAGATTATTTTATTTTGATTTTTGCTTTAATTTATTTTATTTTTTTGATTTTAAATTAAGATATTTCCATTCACTTTCTTTTGTTTATTTTTAATTTTTTTTAGTTTAAATGTTTTTTTCCTTTTTTCAAGATAATTCATCTTTTTTTTATATTTTATTATGAAATGTCTAATTTCATAATTTTTAATTAAATAAAATTAGAATATAAATATATTGAAGCAATATAAATGACAAGTTTTAAAATGGTCAAATAACCCATATTTAAATTTAACTTTACCAATAATTATTTCTACTATCATTAATGATCAGACATGTCACATTCACAAAAGAATTCATTACAAAATCTTCCTATATTGGAAAAACACATAAATAAATATCTCAAGAAATAATTAAACACATGATAATTATTTATTTTTAATGCATTTCTACCAAGTACTAGCTACTATGTATGTAAGGTTTCAATAACTCTTTTTAGACCTTTAATGTCTCCATCTACATCACCCTCTCTGATGATGCTCTCTCTTCGACATGCTCATAGGATAAATTCTCTTATGTCTACCTCACAATAAGTAGGTAATTAGATCATATTACATGATAAATATAAAGTAATAATATAATTGAAACAATATATTAATATGTTTAAGATGTACCAACATACATTAAACAACTCATATTAAGCAATCATATATCATCATATAAATAAGAAAGATTTTATTATCTTATAATAGCGTAAATCTCAAACTTAGTTAAAAATATAAACTAATATCATATGTGTCCACTATAATATCTATGAATAGTCTAGAAAGTTTATCTAACGTGGAATCAAGATGTAACATTCTTCCCCCTAAACTTAGTCATTTCTCTCGATTACTATTATTCAAACATAAGTTCTAAATTAGAAAATTATTTAGAAAGTAATAACATGGTATATAATATCTATTTATGCAAATAAATATAAAATTACTTGTAGAACTCACTGTAGTTCCTTCATGTTTCACTATTTCTAGAATATTGGTCCTATAAGACCCTACTCTGTCACATCTCACTACTATGCAAATAAAGTTTGTTCTTGTTTTGAGTACCTCGAGGTTAAAAACCATTAAGACAAGCATATATACTAAAGGATTGACCAATTTTATTTCCTTGAAGGGTCCCAAACATACCTCAGTAAAAATTTCACTAGCTTGAGCATAAATATCATCATAAAAGCCAAAATAAATGACCAAGAAGAGTTCCACAAAATATTTCAACCCTAAACACATCTCTCTATACTAGAGAGTGTTTTTATCATTCTCAAGAAAAGTAATCAGATAACCTAGCAATAATCATGTGTATAAGATAATAATATTGCTACTCCACATCACTTCTTGATAAGTATAAATATGTTAATATTATCACTACTCAACAAAGTCCTTGACAAGTATGACAATGAATAGGAATTGAAAATATATTACATAGAATACCTATCCACAATATACATGGATATGGCCATATGATTGAATTTGATAAGTTCTACCTATCAAATCTTGAATTTGACAAGTCCATATGTCAAATCCAACTCAATAATAATTGAGATAATGTGAGGCTAAGAAGGATACCATCCTATCACCATTCTTCCCTTCAGTCTTCATGACCTAATAATCTCTAAAATGGGTACAAGATTCAATGAACCATAAATCAATACTTATAGATCAAAAAAATCAATACTACATGCTAAATAATTGCATATGTATCACCATACATTCAAGAGAAATCATATGATCAATCTGTAATTGTATTAAATCACCACTAGCCACACATAAGTAGTATCATATTTAATAGCTTAACTTATTCTATTATATTAATGGTTAAGAGGAATGATGTTAAAATTAACATAAAAAAAAGGTTGAGGATCCCACTATCCTTTCAAACTGATATAGGAATAAGTGAGACATATCTCCTTACTTTCTTGGCTAGAATGTAATAAATTAAAAGATTATTTCAACCCCTAGATTGACAAGATGTTCTGCACATCCTATACTCAACTCATTTCTAACAAAAGGTATAAAAATATCTATTCAAGATAACGTAACTTAAGCAAAAGAGAATAATATCAATCTAATCAAGGGTGTATAATATTATACTAATTATAATAAAATTATAATTATTAATGTAAATTTTTTAATATATAAATTGAGTTTTTCCACCCACATGGTCTTATAATCACAATTAGAGAACTATCATCCTAGAAACTCCTTCATACCCTCAAAGGTAAAATTAAAACATCACAACTCAATGTTGCTAAAATAGTATCTTCTTACCAAATTTATAAGTATAGTATCACAATATATTTCCATAATTAGGGAAAGGAATATACTAACCACAAATATGTATCTCTCCATCTAATCTTACAAATTTTCTCTCAAAAAGAAGTAAAAGACATTATCCCACAAAATTCAAGGGAGTATAGTCAAACATCATTCTAAGATAAGTTATCATAAAATAAAACACTAAATCAACATCATGAAAATATGAATCATCTCAATAGCTTATAATAACATCAAAAGAGAATGAGATAATAGCAATTCATCTTTAATCTAACTAAGAGAGATGACAATTCTTCCTAAACTACATAAATTAAAGGTTACCAACCATAAACAAGCTCCTAACACATATGATCTCTCAACCAAAAAAAGAGCACTCTACTACAAGAAAATGCTCACCACACTAGGTGGTACCAAAACTAAATTGGTCTTATAAGATTTTCCATTCCTAGGATTAGTTAAAAATAAGGAAAAAAAATAAAGCACAAATATATATAATAAGTGAGAAGCATCCCGATCTTAAAAACACTCACAACACAAAGGATAGATGTCAAAGGTGACTTAATTACCAAGAAGGATGTAATCACATTTGAGGTGTTCGATATATGTAATCAAACTATGGTAGATATATTTTGTTCATAACACATTAACTACGTTATATACCTATCTCCCCAATCCTTGAATGCAACCATCACCATTGGGATATTCAATAAACCAATACCCTAATCAATTCTAAGGGGTACGAGTGTTCTTAAGGGTACACACTCAATGTTCTACACACATTTCATGAATGTAACAAAACTCCAATTATGGTGTAACATGGTTTCGCATTGAGGTACCATAAATCTAAAATACTAGTGTAATACTTCATGTCACTAGGTTCACACTAGTGAACAGAAATACAAGAAAACACTAATAAACTCATTAGGCCATAGAGTTTGAGCCATAGCTCTGATACCACATGTAACAACCTTGTTGGGTTAGACATAGAATTATGTAATTTTTTTAATCTAAACATATATATAAAATATAGATTACAACATGAGAATCTACAAAAGCCATAAGAAATACTCAAGGTGTGATAATAAAAATAAGTATAATTGTATTAGTGTAATTAATATTATATTACATTATTGGTAGTTGTATACATTGGCAAAAGCCACGTAGAGGTAGTTATAATTAGTTGTTTATAACTGATTCCTTTTGACATTATATATATTGTCATTTATGTTATCAATTTAATATCAAATTTTCATTTCTTCAATACACTTTGTTGTCACTCTGGTATTAGAGCAGCCATGTCTAGTTGCCTGGGAAACAAGCCACAAAGTTTGAATGCAGCCAGTAAAGGAAGAGTTTGAAGGATCCCAGAGAACATGAAGGCAATGTTTTATGTCTTTATCATGAGAGCCTATCACATAGCCAGTGGAGGATTGTGCAAGCCTTAGTCGACACCATTATAGGAAGAAAGAAGACCAGTCATTAAGAGGACGTGATGATGAAAGCCTAAAATACCATGACCTATAGAAAATCATAGCAGAAACATCTAGAGAGGCATTTTATTTTTTATAATTACTATTCATTGGAAAGAAGTGGACATTGAAATCTTGAAGCAAAATCCTATAGAAGAAAGAGAGCCACAAAAAAATTACAAAGAGATCTATAGATCACATGGTGCGAAGGAGTCAAGCATGACAAGGAGATTGTGAAAGGTGACAACCAAAAAATAAGGTACATTTCAAAGTTTTTGAAATTTCAAAACATGAATTTTGAATGAATCCCATAAGATTATATTTTGCCTTACAAGCTGCCCTCAAAAACATCAACAATCTTCAACTTGATGAACTAGTATGTTAGGGCCTCCTCAGCGATTTCTTGTTCGATGTGAAGTGTCAGGCTCAGAAGATTGGAAAAGAGCTCAAAAAAGGTTATGATCCAGATGATGAATGTGAAGAGGAGTACCCTAAAAAGCATCTACATTTGACTGCATGAGCATACTGAGCCCATCTTTCTGTGACATACCATTATTAATGAAAATAGTGTAAAACCTTCTAAAAAGGTACACTCCTTTATAAATAAATAAAAATACAGTAAGAAAACACACAAATATGTCTACACCTAAGTTACTATTGTCAGATGCCCAACTCTTGAAAGGGCCAAATTTTGCCACCTGAAAGATGAAGATGTGAATGATTCTTCAATTTGAATAATTATGGGGTATCATCACTAGAATAGTAACCCATCTTGCTAGCTAAGATGAACAAAATAAGTTTGACAATTCGGATGTCAAAGTGCTCATACTGATAACTCTCAATATTGCTGATGAAGTATAAATGCATGTTCACGATGCATAGGCATCGAAAGAGGAATGAGACGTTTTGTCCATAATATATGAGGTGAAGAACCAAACTAGAATTTTTCATTTACAATTGCTTCTTCATACACTCAGTATGAAATCAAGTGAAAATGTTGAAGATTTCTTACATTGAGTTGCAAAACTATGGGCAGAACTTATTGCACTTGGAGAGAAGATTGAAGATAAGACACTGGTTTGGATCACACTAAGAGCTCTCCCATCTTAGTTTTGCATGTTTTTTATGACACTCAACATTACCAATCAAGTGGTGTCATTCAAATAATTGGGTAATTTGCTTCAATAAGAGGAAGCAATACAGTCTATGCATGAAGAATTTAAGGATAAAGCCACGATCTCTAAGCAATGAGGTCAAAAATTCAAGAAAGAACCTCAAAATCAGCCAAAACATCAACACCAACATAAGATTGAGAATTTGAAGTAATGGTTCTACATTTGCAAAATCCACATGCATGATACTAATCATTACTGGTATATTGCCTTGGCTCAAGGCCAGTCTAATCAAGAGGGCTCTTTCAGTTAAAAAGATTCAAAGAAATCTAAGAGATGTCATTGATATTGAAAATAAAAGGTGTATGTAGAAAAATAAAAGCAAGAGGAGAATGCATTAGATGATGAAACATTAGAAGAAACAACATATGGAGCCCATGATGATCTTGTACTAGTCTCCCAAACCTTGACAGTAGCAAGCAAAGTTTGGTTAATAGACTCTAGTGCTAGCAAGCACATGATTAGATGTAAAGAACTCTTTGATTCACTGATGACTCACCCAACTAGAGATTAAGTTTAAATTACTAATGATAAAGAGTATGTTGTAGAAGGAATTGGACATGTAACCATTCCTCTTGGGACAAGATGCTATGTTCTCACAAAGGTACTCTATGTCCCTGGTTTGACAACAAATCTATTATCTATCAATCAATTTTTGAATCATAAGATAAAAGTAAAATTTATAGTCCAAGAAGGCATTAAATCATGTCTTATTTCCTAAGAAGGTTAGGTTCTTTCTAAAGCCTTATTAAAGGATCAATTATTTGCTTTAGATGCAGTTTCAAGCAGTGAAGTTACACTCACTACCTCTACAATAGAATCCACTACACTTTGGCACTATCGATATGGGCATCTATCTATTGGTTACCTTTTTTAGCCAATTCTAAGGCAATGGTATGTGGAATTCCTCATCTTTCTTATTCTTTACCAATATGTTCTTATTGTCTTGTGGGAAAATAACATTGGGTTTCATTTGAGCTGAGTTCCTCACATGCCAAAGAATGACTTGTTGTGGTATATACTGATCTATGTGGACCCATGCCAACATCCCATCAAGGATTTAGGTACTTTCAATTATTTTTTGATAATTTATCTCAGAAGATCTAGGTGTTCTTTCTCAAAAGAAGAGTGAAACTCTTGTATATTTCAAGACCTTTTATCATCATGTTGTTACATAGTCTGGGAAGAAACTTCAACTCCTCTACTTAGATCGAGGGGGGAATTCACATCAAAAGAGTTATCAGCATTTCTAAAGCAACGTGAGATCAAACAATATCTGATTGCTCCCTACACACCTCAGTAGAATGGAATAATAGAATGATGAAATTTCTTAGTCATGGAGATGGTTCATTGCATGCTATCCACTACAAAGTTGACATCACAATTCTAGGTAGAAGTAGTATAGATAGCTATCTATCTTCTCAATAGAGTGCCAACAAAGATATTTCTAGATAGGACACCAAAATAGGTATGGAGTGGTTGTAAACCATCTATTTCTCATCTTTGAGTATTTAATTTTACTTCTTATATTCATGTTCTAGATAAGAAGAGGAAGAAGATTGAACCAAAGACCCTCCAGTGTATTTTCTTGGGGTATAGCACTACCTTCAAAGCATATCATCTTATGGATCTTGAGATGAAGAAGATTTAGGAAAGTTGTGATGTGGTCTATGATGAGTCATCATTTGATTCATCGGCACTTAAGGAGATAGACCAAACCACCTCTCACAGGCTTTTCCCATAGTTAGATGATGAGCATGAAGAAGGTGAGCTGTAAGAAGGAGAATTATTTGTTGATCTTGGTAATCTATAGGGAATTTATTCATCAAATTAGTAGTTATGACATCCTAAATGGATATATTATATAATCAAGGACTCACACCTAAGATCTCCTCCAAACACATCATCATGAGTTTGAACAAGAAGATAGGTGAGAGATGAAGTCAATCTTGCAGTCATGAGTTTATTGGTTGACAACACCAAACTAGAGATAGTTTGAGAGGCCTTAAGTTAACCCCAATGGAAGAAGTCTATGGATGTAGAATATGATGCCTACATCAAAAATTGGATGTATAATTATAATTTATATATTAAGAAGGTTGGTATAGATATTGTCATTCTTATCTTGTACGTAGATGATCTTGTGATCACTGGTAGTTCAGATGATCTTGTTGATGTAGTAAATAATGACTTGAAGAAATATTTTGATATGACTGATTTGGGGCTACTACATTAGTGTCTTGGCTTAGAGATATGGTGGAAATAGAATCACATCTTTATCTCTTAGATCAAATACACAAAAACACTCCAGGAAAAGTATAGAATGTTAGACTATAAACCTCTTTTGAAACCAATGGAGAATGTTTTAAAACTCTCTTGTTTTAAGGATTGTCCTCAAGTGGATGTAACTCTCTATAAATAGCTCTTTGGGAGTCTCATCTACTTGACCTACACAAGACCATATCTATATTTTGTTGTGAGCTATCTTTATAGATTTATGTAAGAATCAAAGAAATGTCATTGGGTTGCAACAAAACATGTTTTGAGATATGTTTGAGGAACAGTTGAGTATGGTCTAGAATAAAAGAAGAATAGTCAATTCTTCTTGCAAGGGTACATAGACTTAGACTATGTTAGATCTGTTGATGACAAAAAAATTATTTCAAGATACATTTTTCATCTCAGATTTGGACCTATTTCATGGATAAAAAAAAGAGTTAGTAGTTTCTCTCTCATCCATGGAAGCAGAGTATCATGTTGCATGAGGAGCTATGTGCAAAGCAATATGGATACATCACATTTTGTCAGATATAAAGATTCTTTAAGATCAACCACTTATTTTATTCTATGATAATTAAGGTGTTTTGAAGCTTGTGAAGAATCTAGTTTTTCATGAACAAATCAAACACATTGAGGTTCAGTGTCATTACATTAGAGAAAAGTTTTGAACCACCATATTTAGCTCCAAGACTACTTGATGGATTCAAAGATAATAGATATACTCAGTAAGTATCTTGGAAAGGTAAAATTTGATCTATTCTGGGGGTAAATTTATAAAAAAATGTAATAAAGGGGGGAATGTTAGTGTAATTAAATATTGTCTTGCTTTGTTAGCAGTTGCATACATTGGCAAAATACATATAGATGTAGTTATAATCAGTTGTTTATAATTGATTCCTTTTGACATTGTATATATTTCCATTTGTGTTATCAATTCAATATTAAAGTTTCATTTCTTCAATACACTTTGTTTTCAAATTCATCACATATCATTGATCTTTAATACCATGATAATACACATCATAATATAAATGTAGAAAGTAATCACATTAACTCAACTACAACTAATACATATCTATAGCCATCAATATCAACGTACAATAATAAGTAATTAAAACTCATAAAAATATTCAATAATTATAATAAAATACTATATACATGGCTCCTTGGAGCTTGAACTTCTCTAGACTCTATAATATCTATGATAATCTCAAGTGTCACCTAGCTAAGTAGTACTGGTGAGGGACAGCATTATCCAAACACTTTCTCACATCAATCATGAACCAATGATCTCCCACACTAATCTCATTAGGAAATGACCTTCATTTCATGGATGATTAAATAGTGATGGCACAATAATCTAAAGAGATAAATAAGTACCCGTGTGTTGTATGATTCTAAACTAACTATGTAATGTATCATATAAATCTGTTCTATTTTAAGATATTGTATAAACATATGAATCATACTCATGAAATTATAATATCTCACTAACATATTTTGTCTCAAACATTTATAAATAGTAAATGATAATGATCTATATCAATAAAATTTATAGACACCACTTGATCAGACTGCTTTTATCTATCATTGTGACATTAGGAAGCCAGTGAAGTCCATATCACTTCTTACTCCATATCAACAATGTATATTGGTCTAATATGATTCAACCAAAAGATTTATTTAATTTAAATCCTACTATAAAACACAATATGTATCATGTTAAACATAGGAGTAACCAAATCATACATTTACTCTATAAAATGTATGAGTAATCAAAGTATACATTTATTTTATAAAACGTATGAATGAATCTTACATAACTTTCTATCTCATAAAAAAAAATGACTACAATTTATATCATCTGAATAAACACACATTTAACTGTAGATTTTTACTACCAAAACTAATATCCAAACATACTACATCTTATGATAACTCATATTACCATAGATTAGTGTTCTAATATATAACTACTAGTTTCCATAACTAGTCATATTAAGTAGTCATATATACATAAAAACACTACGTATATTTAAATAAATAAATGTAATGAAGCAAAAAGAGTTCCCACATAACATAATAATATATTATCATAGCATTCATTAAACTTTTAATACTTTATGCACATAATCATAAATTCCTTATCACTAACACAAACATACTATCCATAGTAATATCCATCATATATATATATATATATATATATAAGCAATCGAATGTAGATATGATTTTGGACATAATAATTACAATATGTATCATATGGGTATAACATACATTTATACTATAGTACTCTATGATATCCTGTATTATCATAGTTTTCAAACTATAAAATAATACATAATCTAAATGTATAGTTTTAATACTCAAATGATCCACATAGATAACAAGAAAATAACATAGAATTATATCACCTAGGTATACCCTAAATTAAACCACATACAAGCATTCCAAAGAATCATAACATATAAATATGCATCATGATGTACCATTTTGCACTAAGTATAACTGAATATTTATATATTGACACACTCACAGTATGTAATATATACAAGTAATCTATAATAAATACATATGACTAATATTCATTCATGTTCTTAGTAGTGAGTCAGATAATTCATAAACCCATTATGACTTTTCATTCTAACAACTCATTTCCTTCTAGGAGACTATTTTAAAGTTTTATAGTTATTGATTCTTACAAAATTTAATGACTTATTCAAATCATATATTGAAATATAGGTATAATCTCTATATATGAACACTTATATATCATAATATGTACCATATGTAGGTACTTTAGTGTTATATAATTTCTAAACCATGATTCAATGTTTTTAAGAAAAACTACTAAGCCTCAAAATCAAGTAAATAAAGTAGACATACATATATAGAAACACAAATTGCATACAATATTTAGAATATTAAGAACATTTTTCCAAAACAAAATAAATATAGTGTAATAATTGGTTTATATTTAGGGGTTTAGAAGTGATCATTACTAAGTTTACCAAAAGTAATCTTGCCACATATTAGTAAATATTCCACCCAAGAATTATAACATCAAGAACGTACTCCAAATTTCTAAATATGCTATTAGGCTTGTTTACCCCTATTTCCCAAAAATAAACTTTTTTATAATAGTCTCAAACACGTAACTTGTTAGAAGTGTCAAATTCTATGTGACAGTTCTCATCTAACAAGTGATCTCAATATTTCACAAGGTTTACCTTACATCACTAGGTTTGCTTTATTTACCTAAAGTACTTGTTATCTCATACAAGAAGGTTTATAAATCAATGTATTTTATTTTTCCACAAGCATAAATCATCCATTAATGACTCCATAAGTAAAACAATTTGATATTGTTTTAGGTAAATATAATAACATCACCTACCTAATTGATGTCTGAACACTTCTAAATAAGAGTTTCTTATATGTTTAAAACTGATACAATAACATCTTAATTTTTTAAAAGTTTGTATAATAACCAGTTCATGCTATTATGGTGCTAAAAAATCCATTTCATGATAAATTCAACATATATTTATATGCCCTCAATTAAGCAATTTAGGATTATGAAAATCATTATTTTCTATTATAGCAAGGTTCTTTTCTCTCATCAAAAAGGTAACTTCATCCAATTACATGATGAACCCATTCAAATCAACAATTTTTCATTAACAACTATTCAATTCAATAAACTTAGGCAATGTTAAATTATATTAATATTTGGCTAACTATTTCTTATTTAAAATCACTATACAATGCATTATTTTAAATTGGAATATTTATAATACCTATGATTAAAGAAAAGATTCAGCTACACATATGGCAATGGCATAATTACTATGCATACTAGACAATATACTCTTTTTTTATTTAGTCCATGCTAAACGATCAATTGTTTTTTCATCTTTACCATATTAAGGTACAATTCCTTTAGGTAGTATAAAACACATAACTATAATATATGTTATCCCAAAATACCAGATGATATAAAATAATAATAACACTTTATTCATATTTGATATTCATACATTAAATCGGCTAGGAATAAAATATACAATGATGCCTAAGGAAAGTAACTATCAAGTCCATTTATAAAATACAAAACCACCTCTAAGTCAAGAGATACACCAAATTAAATGCTATCAGATTTGCACATGTAAACACCAATTATATAATGGCTGAAAATTATTTAAAGGGGTAGTGACTTGAGATCAAGAAATCATCAATATACTCAGGTTGGAATATACGTTATAAGCTGTAAGATGCACTATGCGGTGATATATATATATATATATATATATATATATATATATATATATATATATATATATATATATATATATATTGGGTTGGACATATTAAACTATAGCACCCAAATAAATAATGTTTGTTGGGCTAAAATTTATAGCGACCAAGGCATAATAGCTGGTAGAGAAACAAATTGCAGTTTATCCATTATTTGACCTTGCAACTATAATTATATGATGTATCAATAGTTTATAGTAGGATGTATACCAAATAAGTCAACTTAGTGACACATAATGGTGACATAAATATACTTAAGTTTGTAACCTTTAATGACTCTATCTAGGTTGGGAAAGAATTAACGTAATTAAAAAATTCAAAGACATTTCTAGATTCTCAAATGGTTAGTGTTTTCTTTATGGGTCGATGCCCTGCTGGGATAAAAACTTTGGACATAACAAAAGTTTTGTTGGGTTTATTGAATTCTTCCCTAGTGGGTCTAAGTCAGTAAATATAAGATATCCACAATAATTAGTAAATTTAATTATTCAAGGAGGCATCCTAGGTTTAATACAATGATTATTCTAAATAATGGCTAGGAATTATTATTATTAAAACATCCAACTATATAAAACACATATCGCAATATATATATATATATATATATATATATATATATATATATTTTTTTTTTTTGTGGGTTGGACATATTAAACTATAGCACCCAAATAAATAATGTTTGTTAGGCTAAAATTTATAGCGGCCAAGGCATAATAGTTGGTAGAGAAACAAATTGCAGTTTATCCATTATTTGACCTTGCAACTATAATTATATGATGTATCAATAGTTTATAGTAGGATGTATACCAAATAAGTCAACTTAGTGACACATAATGGTGACATAAATATACTTAAGTTTGTAACCTTTAATGACTCTATCTAGGTTGGGAAAGAATTAACGTAATTCAAAAATTCAAAGACATTTCTATATTCTCAAATGGTTAGTGTTTTCTTTATGGGTCGATGCCCTGCTGGGATAAAAACTTTGGACATAACAAAAGTTTTGTTGGGTTTATTGAATTCTTCCTAGTGGGTCTAAGTCAGTAAATATAAGATATCCACAATAATTAGTAAATTTAATTATTCAAGGAGGCATCCTAGGTTTAATACAATGATTCTTCTAAATAATGGCTAGGAATTATTATTATTAAAACATCCAACTATATAAAAACACATATCCCAACAAACTATGATAGTATCAATTGTATCAATTCAACCCGTTTCATATACAGGATCGCCAAAATTCATAGAGATGAAAACATAAAAATCCCATGAATTTAATCATTACCTACCTTGCTATGAACTTCAGAGATAAAACTTTTTATCTGGTTCCATATCGCCCTTTCTTCCATGCTACACCCTCCCTGACTTTTTCTCCTTGTAATTATGATATTTTGCTCTTCCTTAATTTTTTTCTTAATAGAGAGAATAGGCTTGTTTTTTTTAAAGATTCTTTTCTTTTTATTTTTTCTTTAATTTATTTTATTTTTGGAATTCTAAATTAAGATCTTTCCATTTAGTTTTTTTTAAAAATTGTTTCTTTTCTTTAATTTCATTGTTTTTTTTCCTTTTTCAAGATAATTTTTTTTTTTAATATGAAATGTCTAATTTCATATTTTTTAATTAAATAAAATTAGCATTTAAAATATAATTAAGTAATTTAAATGACAAATTTTGAAATAATCAAATAATCCATATTTAAATATACCTTTACTTAAAATTATTTATACTATTATTAATGACAAGATGTGTCAAATTCATAAAATAATTCATTACGATATCTTCCTATACTAGCAAATTACATAAAACAATATCCCAAACAAGAAGTAAACGTGTGATAATCAATTATTTTAAATAGATTTCTACCATTTATTAACTACTGTATATGTGTATAAGGTTTCACTTGAAATAATCAAATAACCCATATTTAAATATACCTTTACTCAAAATTATTTATACTATTATTAGTGACAAGACTATCACATTCATAAAATAATTCATTATGATATCTTCTTACACTGGCAAATTACATAAAGCAATATCCCAAGCAAGCAGTAAATGGGTGATAATCAATTATTTTAAATACATTTCTACCATTTATTAACTACTCTGTATGTATATAAGGTTTCACCAACTCTCCTTACACATTCGATGTCTCCATCTACATCACTCTCTTTGATGATTCTCTCCCTCTAACACATCGAGGGATGAATTCTCCGATGTCCATCTCACAACACATAGGTAATTAGATCATATCATATGATAAACATAAAATAATAATATAACTAAAACAATACATTAATATGCTTAAAATATACCTACATACATTAACTAACTCATAGTAAGCAATCATGTATCATCATCTAATTAAGCAACATTATTTTAACTCATAATAGTGTAAATCTCAAGTTTAGTCAGAAATATAAATCAATATCAAATGTGTCCACTATAATATCTATGAATAGTCTAGCAAGTTTATCTGATGAGGAATCGAGATGCAATAATAGTAATGCATCATATAGTCGATACTAATACATTGTATATATTATGTAAGTTAAAAGTTCATCATTGCTCCAAACTATAATTATATTGTCTTTCCCATTCATGAAACACAATATGTTTGTTTCATTCCTTGGTTTCTTTCCATTGTTTTAATATGTTGTTGATTATCATAATTAGTATGTAAATCTACTTCTATTTTGGGCTCATACTCATTATATATTTTTAAAAATATGTGGAACAAACAACACATTATTATAATCTTGGGTACTTTGTTTATCAAACTCTACATGTTTATCATAAAGAAATATCTATCTCCATTTAAGCACACTAAATGCATTCTCAATTTTTATAGACCTCTCGTTAAATGCTTATAAAAAATATCATGCTTTGGAGAAATCTTGTTATTAAATAGCTTCAATAATTAGGGAGAGATAGGATATATATAATCCCCTATTAATTTAAGTTTGATAACACTTCTTTTAGTTTGAAATGTTGGCGATACTAATACTTCTATGTTTTGTATTCTTCTTTTTATTGTAAAATAAATATAACAATCAGCATCACAAGCATTAAAAGAATTGATGATATACGTTCTTAAATATTTTTTATGCATTGCAAATTTCTTAGTAAAAAATGTTATAAAAATGATGTTGGTTTGCATAATTTATAAGAATATATATATTTTTGTAATAATATGATATAACTACCATCAACTTCACCACATATCTTGAGAAGTAAAATTAATATATAAAAATCATTTAACATTTTTGGTAACGTAATGCCATATGGACTATTTATATAGTCACTTTGTAATTTTTGGAAGATAATAATGACAATGGACTATTTATATAGTCACTTTTTAATTTTTGGAAGATAATATTGACAAAGAGCATAGTGTACTTTCTTACTATATATTCTTCTACACAATACAATTCAGGGTATAACACGTGCAAACCAGAGATACTAGTAACACCAATTTTTCAGTCTATAATTCTGAGCATAATTGGAGCTTTCAGTGTCAATTCAAATCATTTTGAAAAGTTAAACGGTTAGAACATACCACGAAAATGGACGTCGCTCCAATTGTCCACATTGGAAATAGTCGTTGACGTTGATGTTTACGCGAGTTCATGGCTGATGCTAATTCTTCTATTTCCTTGACACAACGTTATACATGTCCAGATGAGATATAGCTTAAAAATGTCTCTATATACATCACAAGCATTAATATTCAGGGTATTAGAAAACTTAATCTCTGAAAATTTTAGTCAAGGTACCCAGATCCGAATATTTTATGTGCTACAAAGAACTTGTGAGGATCGTATGGTGGAAAATACAGAGCAAACAAACATTTCTGTTCGCATTTTCTTTGATGGATCATGCTCAACATGGGTACGCTATGTGACGTATCTTTCTGGTTTTCTGATCCATCTGCAAAAAAAGTAATAATTTTTTATAGTATTGCCAGTCGATAAGCCAACTGTTCAAACTAACCAATACCACACTTAAGTAGCACGCCAAAAGTATAGCTTGCCCGTGCTGCTCGATCAGAAAACGGAAACTAAAATCTAAGCAGTTTTGACTCAAAAGTTGATAAATACAACAAACGACAAATGCATTTAAAAACCTGCATGTAGTCGTATGGGTAAGTTCGGTGGGCTCGTGGGTGGCATATTGTGAGCTTGAATCTCATCGATGGTGTAGCTGAGTGTCGATAGGTGAGTGTTGACAGTTTTCAGCGATTATTTTGGTCGACAGATGGGGCTAGCACTTTGTGCGTGCTGCCGACAACATTCTCGAAATCCTTAGAGTTGAGATCTAACATTTTATTTTCATAAAATATTGCCTTCAATACTAAACGAATAAAACAAAGTATTTTCTGGAACAAAAGAAATCATTCAAATAAGTATAGTTTTTTTTCTTAATGTTGATATCAATATTTTATTCACACATATTTATAAAAAAACTGCACTTTCAAATTATACTCTTTAAACCTTAAAATCTTTTGATATGTCACTTTATACGTGTGTGTTAGTGTTTACGAGACATGAATATGTCACCGAAACCTTGAATCTTTTAATAAGCCTTCTGATTGTTTTCTGTTATTGTCAGAGTATTCCGGCTGTAAAAAGAGAAGAAGCTGTAACCAGCATTGTATATGAAGCAATTGCGAGATTGTTGTTTTTGGAGTATTACGGTTGTGCTGTCGCAGTGTGCTACCTGCAGCAACAAACATTCAGCCTGCAATCACAACTGGCATCCACACAAGCAGAGCTTCTGAATTAACAAGCTTATCTTGCATCTCTCGTGACCGGATTTTATGGTGCAGAAGAAGCAGGAAGAACATTCGATGTCACACACAATACACTAGAAGAAAATGGGTCAATAGTTTTACAACATGTTGTGGATCCCTTCTGTTTATGGGAGCCACTCTGGACTTAGTATCGACACGCATGTATAACCAGCACTTAGAAATTGATGGGTCCACACTCTCCATTAATCATACAAATCATATTAAAACTAATAAATTTAAAAAAAAAAAAAAAACTGAAATTTAATTATTCAAATAAAATACAAATGTTCAGTATAAACTGACGACATTCATTTTCACAATCAGACGCATTCATTTTTCATTTTTACTGTGGTAGAAGTAATTCTGGTTTCTTGGTCAGTCATTTCCGCACTGTTTTGTGTTGGAATGTAATCCCAACTACCCTCAACGAATGCATCAAACAAAACACCGTTTTCTCGTAAATGTTGAAGTCCTTCTAAAGGACTGATCTGTCTATCTTCATGCCTCTATTCAACTCTCCCATACGTTGCTATCCTATCTTCATTATTATGTATTTTTGCCCATACTTTTGCAGTCCCTTCACCTCTCTGTCTAATTAATTTCTTCTGCAGAAAAGTTATTAGGAGTATGGTCTTCCTTTCACCGTAGAAAATAAGGAAGACTGTGTGTTGTTTGAATTAGTGTGTGTGCAGAGAGTAGAAAAGAAAAAGTGTGCTCTATTTTTATATAAAAAAAAGAAGCTGCCCTGTTTTTTCCTTAATTTTGTATATGGAAGAGCTGAAGCTCTATTTAAATAGAAATATACATGTTTTATTTTTTAGTGTGCTGGACTTAGCATATGAAATGCTCTGTTTTTGTCTATTTAATATAAAATTTTAATAGAGCAGTAGCTCTATGTTTCTATTTTTTTTTACCTCTACCTCTTAACCAACAAGTGGTATCAGAGCCAAAGGTTACCCTTGAAAAGAAAGTTTTAGCAACGCTGAAGGTTATTAGTGCAAAGGGCTTCATCAACAAAGAGCTCCAACAAAGGTTTTTAAAGGCAAAGGTATACATAGTCAACAATGGCAAGCACAAGCACAAGTTTAACAAATCTTCAAATCCCACAGTTCAATGGGAAACATTATGATTATTGGTCCATAACAATGAAGGCACTCTTTTGTTCTCAAGACATATGGGATCTTGTAGAGAATGGCTTTCCAGATCCCCTAGATGCAGCAGCATACAATGCTCTATCTCAAGCAGAGAAAGATTTGTTGAGGGATAATAGAAAGAAGGACTCCAAAGCTCTATTTTACATATTTCAAGCAGTGCATGAGAGCATTTTTCCAAGGATTGCAGCAGCAACAAATTCCAAACAGGCATAGGATATTCTTCAAACATCATATCAAGGCATGGCAAAGGTTACGACAACTACGTTACAAATGTTGAGAAGGGATTTTGAAAATATCTTCATGAAGGATTCAGATTCAATAGACACTTTCTTCACACAAGTGATGGGTTTAGTTAATCAAATTAGATCTCATGATGAGACACTTGAAGATACTAGGATTGTTGAAAAGATTTTAAGGAGTTTACCCACAAGGTTTGAATCCATAGTTGTGACCATAGAGGTAACAAAGAACCTCTCACAATTTTTAGTTGATGAGCTCCATGCATCTCTCATCTCACATGAGCATAGACTAAGCAGGTCAGCAAATTCATCATTAGAGCATGCATTCAAGACACAAGCTTCAATTAGCCATGGTAGAGGCAGAGGAAGATCAAATTTCAGAGGTAGAGGAAGGAATTCTTATAGAGGTGGAAGAAACAGCCCATCAAACTCAAGTGGAAGAGGAAGTAGCCAAAACTCAAGCCCAAACCCATCTCAAAATCAACCACATGGTCAAAGGTATGAAAAATTTCAAATCCAATGTCATTATTGTAAGAAATATGGGCATTATTCAAATGAATGTAGGAAAAAACAATCTGATTTTAGCAGACAAAATGCAAACTTTACAAGAGAAAACCAAAATTAGAGCAATATGTTCATAGCATGCAATGTAGCACAAGAAAATCAGAAGGATGTATGGTTTTTAGACTCAGGTTGCAGCAATCATATGACAGGGAACTTAGAAATGTTCTCAAGTTTAGATGCAAGTGTAAAATCATATGTCACATTGGGTAATGACAACAAAGTTTCAGTTATGGGCAAAGGAAATATCAACATTCTAACTAAACAGGGGGAGAAGAAGTATATTTCAGATGTGTATTTTGTGCCTGGTCTAAAACACAATCTAATGAGTATTGGAAAGCTTGTTCAAAAGGGGTATAGAGTCTTCTTCAAAAATAAAGAATGCACTATTCTAGATAAATTTCCAAGTAATCAGCTTATTGCTAAAGTGAAAATGACAAATAATAGAATGTTTCCCCTAAAGATTAAGCCAGATTTGAATGTGGAATATGCTCAAGAACAGCCCATAATGAACCCATAAGAGGATAAATAAAAGGTTGCAGCAATTACACAAACCATCTTTCAATCAGAAATGAAAGATGAAAATTGGTTATGGCATCTAAGATTTGGTCATCTCAACTTTGGAGGTCTAAATTTGCTGTATAGGAAGAGTATGGTAAAGGGTTTGCCATTAGTAGAGATACTAGAAAGAGTATGTGAAGGATGCATCTTGGGAAAGCAACATAGAGAGACATTTCCAACTGGCAAGTCAATTAGAGTAAAGGCACCTTTAGAAATTGTTCATTCAGATTTATGTCGGCCAATGCAAACACCTTCAATTGGTGGAAGATTCTACTTTTTGACTTTCATTGATGACTATTCAAGGAAAACATGGGTCTACTTTCTAAGGCAAAAGAATGAAGTGTTTGATTTCTTGTGTCAATTCAAGGAACTTGTTGAGAAGCAAAGTGGGTACTACGTCAAAGCATTAAGAATAGATAGAGGTGGTGAATACATCTCAAATGAATTTCTAAATTTTTATAAATACCATGGAATTCACAAGCAATTCACAACCAGGTACACACCTCAACAAAATGGGGTAGCTGAAATAAAAAATAGAACAATCATGGAAATGGCAAGAAGTATGTTGAAAGCAAAGCATTTGTCAAATGAATATTGGGCACAAGTTGTAGCTTGTCCAACATACATTATGAATAGATGTCCAACCAAGAGTGTGAAGAATATGCTTCCTGAAGAAGCATGGACAGGAAGAAAACATAATGTTGCTCACATGAGAGTATTTGGATGTGTGGCATATGCACATGTGCCAGATGAGTTGAGAAGAAAATTGGACAACAAGGGAGAAAAGTGTATATTTGTTGGTTATAGTGATGAATCCAAGGTATACAAACTATACAATCCAATAACCAAAAAAGTTATAATCAGCAGAGATGTACAATTCATAGAAGATGAAGCATGGGATGGAAGTTTGGAGAAGATAATCAATATTGCAGCCAACTTACCTCAAGAAGATAGAGAAGATTTTACACCAGCAGGTACTCCATCAATTATGACTCCTTCCACACCCATTCAGGCTCAACAAAGTGGTCATCAAATGACACCATCATCAAGTGTAAGGACAGCCCCACGCATTCAAGCATTCACTCCTTCAAATGTACAACAAACACCATCTACAAGTGGAAATTAAGGTGTAGGACCATCAAGTCCACATTCCACAAGTCCAAGTTCAAGTGATATGTCAAATCCTACATTGGCAAGCTTGAGGAGACAAAAAATAAGAAGTTTAAGAGACATTTATGATCAAAATGAAGGTGAGAACAATGCTGGTCTGATTTCTCTCTTTGCACTTTATTCACAAGTAGAAGATCCTATTCATTATGAAGATGCAATTAAGGATGAAAAATGGGGAAATGCAATGGATGATGAAATTGATGCAATAGAAAAGAATCAAACATGGGAGTTAGTGAGCCTTCCAAAAGGCAAGGATGTTATAGGAGTGAAGTGGGTTTACAAAACCAAATTAGATGCAAATGGTGATGTGCAAAAGCATAAAGCAAGACTAATGGCAAAAGGATATTCACAACAGCCTGGGGTTGATTACAATGAGACATTTGCTCTAGTAGCGTGATTAGACACTGTGAGAACTATACTTGCAATAGCAGCTCAAAAAAAGTGGCCAGTTTACCAAATGGATGTAAAATAAGCCTTTTTGAATGGTTACATTGAAGAAGAAGTTTATGTGGATCAGCCACCTGGGTATGAGATTTTGGGTTAAGAAAACAAAGTTTACAAACTGAAAAAGGCACTCTATGGACTCAAGCAAGCCCCAAGAGCTTGGTATAGTAGAATTGACTCCTATCTTTTGCAAAATGGCTTTAATAGGTGCAACAATGAGCCTACATTGTATACCAAGATGAATGAGCAAGGTGAGATCATAATTGTTTGCTTGTATATTGATGATTTGATATTCATGGGTGATTTGGCAATTGATTTGTTCAAAGGAGCTATGAAAAAGGAGTTTGAAATGACTGATTTAGGCCTCATGAAGTATTTTCTTGGCATTGAGATAAATCAAAACAGTAATGGCATATTCATCTCCCAATCTAAGTATGCAAATGACATTTTGAAAAGGTTTAACATGACAAATTGCAAATCAGCTACAACACCAATTGTCACAGGACTGAAATTAAGCAAGCATGATAAAGGAGGCAACATTAATCCAACTTTGTATAAAAGGCTTGTTGGTAGCCTCATGTATTTAACAACTACAATGCCTGACATAATGTATGTAGTTAGTCTCATTTCGAGGTTCATGGAGTCTTCAAAGGACTCTCATTGGCAAGCAGGAAAGAGAATTCTCAGATATGTGAGTGGAACAAGGAACTATGGCATTCAGTATGTAAAGTCAAATGAATTCAAGCTGATTGGATATACATATAGTGATTGTGCAGGAAGCATTAATGATAGGAAGAGCACTTCTGGTTATGTTATTCATTTTGGAACAGGGGTAGTTTCATGGGCTTCAAAAAAACAACCAATAGTTATGCTTTCATCAGCTGAAGCAGAGTATGTAGCAACCATAGGTGCATTATGTCAAGTAGTTTGGATGAGAAGAATGTTGAAAGATCTCAGGCAAGAACAACAAGAAGCAACAAAGATCTATTGTGACAACAACTCAGCTATATCATTGTCAAAGAATCCAATTTTTCATAAGAAAAGCAAACATATAGACACAAGATATCATTTCATTAGAGAGTTGATTAACAATGGAGAGATCTTTTTGGTTTTTTGTAGGTCTCAAGATCAGTATGCAGATATCTTCACCAAGCCACTGGGAAAAAAAAGATTTGAATATTTGAGAGATTGTTTGGGAGTTCTAGATGGCAGTAGTTGTGATTAAGGGGGAGTGTTGGAATGTAATCCCAACTACCCTCAACAAATGCATCAAACAAAACACTATTTTCTCATAAATGTTGAAGTCCTTCTAAAGGACTGATCTATCTATCTTCATGCCTCTATTCAACTCTCCCATATGTTGTTATCCTATCTTAATTATTATGTATTTCTGCTGATACTTTTGTAGTCCCTTCACCTCTCTGTCTAACTAATTTCTTCTACAGAAAATTTATTAGGAGTATGGTCTTCCTTTCACCATAGAAAATAAGGAAGACTGTGTGTTGTTTGAATTAGTGTGTGTGCAGAGAGTAGAAAAGAAAAAGTGTGCTCTGTTTTTATATATAAAAAAGAAGCTGCCCTATTTTTTCCTTAATTTTGTGTATGGAAGAGCTAAAGCTCTATTTACACAGAAATATACATGTTTTATTTTTTAGTGTGCTGGACTTAGCATATGAGATGCTCTGTTTTTGTCTATTTAATATAAAATTTTAATAGAGCAACAACTCTATGTTTCTATTTTTTTTTTTACCTCTACCTCTTAACCAACATTTTGATCATAACCTCTTTTTGGCAAATGGTTAGAGCAAACTCATTTGGGATGTTTATTGTAATGTTTAGTTTATTTATATTTTTTTCCAAGATTTTTACTTATTGTGGAATAACTAAATATAAAAAAAAAATTTCAGTAAACAATAAACCATTTTTTTCCATCATAGCTGAAGGTATTATTATTATTATTATTATTATTATTATTATTATTATTATTATTATTATTATTATTATTATTATTATTATTATTATTCACCCTCTAGTAAACTTTTTTAATTTCTTCATTCTCTTCCAATGAGATTTATAACCTAGCAAATGCACTAACGAGATGTAATGAAGACATCAATCAAGAATAAGAAATGTGTTGAGAATTGTTTGAAAGAAAAAAGAGATGAAAATATGAATAAGAATTTTAAGAAAATTATTTGATATGTCAAAAAATAAAAATAAAAATTACAAAATGCAATTAATAAATTATAGGTGATTTATACTCATAGTATTCAAATAATGCAAAACTAGTGTTTCATTTTAAAATTGCATGATGATAATTTTTTGAAAGACAGAAAATCAAATACAAACAATAATTTCTAAAAACATATCTAACATTTTATTCATAATGCATCTTGACGATATTCAAATATTAATAAATATTTTTAAATAATAAATTACTTGATAAAAATAATAAGAAATGAAATATTACAACACATGTATAATTCATATATGTCTTATTTATATTTTAAAAAAATCTTAATATTAAATATATTAATAAATCATAATAAAATTATTTAAAACTTGCATGCTATCCTTGTCAATTATGTCAATTATATTCATTTAACAAAAAGGCCTACACCAAGTGAGATGGATTAGTTCCTTCTAAAGTTTGGTAATTATATTTTTATCATATTTATTTTGGTTGTTTAAACGAGAAAACAGATTAAATGTGAGCAATATTTTTAAAAATGAATACAACACAATCGACATATAGCATCTAACATACCCGATAATGTTCAAATATTAAGAACCACTATGTTCTAAATTATTTGACAAGGAAATAATACCAAAAGAATCATGGAATAAAATGGACTGCACCTTTTAAAGGTTGTAAGACATTCTGTAAATTATGTCTTTAGTAAAAAGTATTTCTTGGTCAAGCGTGAAACTAACAATAAAAATTTAAAGCATGTTGAAAAATAAATTAAATCCAGTAACCTCTCGACTTTTCATATCTATCACTTAGTTATCAGTAAGCCAACGCACGCCTGTCAAAGTCCCTCCATCCTTGTGAGTATCCACACTAATGTGCGTCATGCATCAACAATAGAGACACTTGATTGTATATATCCTCCATGTTCAAATAATAAATCAAGGATCTTATGCATTTTTACATTCAAATTAAATTCTAGATAAAAAATCTTAATGGCTTCTAATGCAGGAAAATTAATATTCACAAAAAATACTTGTCACTGTAAAAATGGTATCTACAACATTATTACAGTGGACATTAAAGAGGGGTTTTCTTATATTAGGATTCAAACATCATTTAGCTTTGATAGTTCGTATAATGCATAAAGTAGTGTTTAGTAATGTATCCATTGCTACAACATTTTTTGGTTATAAGGTTTGTAATGAAAAATATACGTGTACAGTTGTTGTTGGCATTGTGATGGAAATGCGAAACAAATTTTTATTATAATTTGATGTGTTATAAGTTGGTAATGCATTAGTTTTTATTGTTTAAAATAACAAATGAGACTAAAAATTGATTTTAGATTTTTATTTTATTTTACTTGGTCAGCGTAAGATATATTAGGATCACGATTAGGATATATATTACATTATTTTTAGGTTTTTAGGTATAACCGATTCTGTCTGATATAGATAATCCAATATAGATAATCCAACTTCTAGATTCCTACCTTCCCAGATAGTCAGTTGGCTAATACAGGGAAAAAGCTATGTATGAATTCTGCTCTGCTCGTCAGAATAAATCCATCAAGTTCAGTTTTATAAGTCTGGTATCAGAGCAGAATTACCTGGGATGTGCAGTGACATACAACAGAAGTCTGCGGAAGAAGTCCAGTATGGAAATCGTTGTGAAAAAGTGCAACGAAGTCAGCAGCCGTAAACCTAGGACGTGTATGGAGATCTGCAAAGGATCATGAAGATCTAGTATCGTGGTGTGCAGTTGCCTGATCGACGCCTGCAGACCTATAATGCAGAAGTCCGGCGACGCAGATGAACATGGTGGCTGGGTGGGATAAAAATGAGAAAGCCTGTAGTAATAGCCTAAGGATCAATGCCTGGTTGTTGCCAAGCCCAAAAACTTATCCTTTGAGGATGCTGTCAGTTTGTTCTTCGTGTTGAACACCGCCTAACAAGCCTTCGAGACAACTAAGTTTGCCAAGGGGCAGATTGTGTTCATTGTGCAAGGCGTGGACAGCAAGGTACGAACCTGGGCGGGCGGTGTGGGCAGCGCGGCCATCCAGCTAAGCCAAAGCGGCAGCCTATATACAGGAGCGCAACTGCTCTAGATCGTGGGAAATTGCTGGAGGAAGGTGTCTACGCTATAAGGCCTGCCATAGTGAAAGAGATGTAAGGTGACTGTTGTTTTATACACAGTCCCAAAAGTCATTACACAACTGGCAAATGAAACTAAAGGAGTCGAGCCTGTGAGGTGAATACATGTCTATTTGGTAAAGCCATTAGACCAACCCGTAACAATATACAATGCGATTTCAATTCATGTCATTGATAAAATTAGACCACGTAGAAGCTGGGACGGTACAGCAGAATCCAGCTATACGGTGATCATTCAGAAGGCCCGTAAGTTTGCCTCAGGCGAGGAGCCCATCCGGCATTCATTTAAAATCGGAAAGCCAGGAAAGATACGTATATCGAGCTGGGCAGACGTGTGGCCGTAGATTGCAGGCACACAATCCCGAGGGGCATAATCATTCCCACTCCTGCTATAGCGATGCCCAGTGCATCGCTGTAATTGTGAATTCGAGATAGGTGGAGCTCATTTTGAACAAAGTTGAGCCTGCTCGTAGACCCAAGTCTCCATTTTACACTACGCCTATTGCAAAATCATTTGAATCTGAATAGAGCCGTGATCTTAAGACATGAGGACAAAGCAGTCAAGAGAGCCCGTAGTGGTGAGACGTGACCGAGACCACTGCATATGTCCAGTATGAAGGACAGTGTTGGAACTGCTGAAAGCCACCAAGGAGACTCGCAGGCCATGGAAAACCGTCGTGATGCTCAGGGGAGATCTGGTTTCTACTTTGCCTTGCTAGAAGCCCTCCGTGACTACGGCAACCTTTAGTTCGACAAGCTAATCTGCAACGGACTTTTCGAATATTTCTTATTCGACATACGCTACCAAGCAAGGAGAATACAAGCAAAAATCAAAGCCAAATATGACGCAGATTGTGAAGATGAGGTTGATCAACCCAAATAGCATCCCCGTCTCTTAGAACGTAATTATCTAGCTCATCTCCAAGCTCTATTTTCCCACTAGTGAGTAAAAAAACTTGTAATTCTCTCTCATAACAATGAAATAAAATATTTTTCTTGACAATGTCTTCTCCAAAATTACTCTCCGACACCCAACTTCTCAAAGCGCTGAACTGTGCTGGTTGTAAAGTGAAGATGCGAACCATCCTTCAGTTTGAAGAACTATGGGGCATCATGACAGGGACCATATAGATTCCTACTTATTCTGATGTGCTCACGAAATATGAAATGACTAATGCTAAAGTCTTGATGTTGATTATGCTAAACATCACTGATGACATGCAACTGTATGTCACAAATGCATACATAACAAAGACAACATGAGATAAATTAGCAACCATCTATGAGGCAAAAAATAAGACTAAGATCCTCCATCTGCAATTGAGACTTTATACACTATGGAATCTGACGAGAAAGTCAATGAATTCTTATGCCAGGTCGCTGCGCTGTGAATATAATTATTAGCACTTGGTGAGATGGTAGATGATAACATTTTGATCTAGATCACCTTGAGAAATCTCCCTTCCCAATTTAGAGTGTTCTTCACAGCACTGAATGTCTCTAAATACACAGTGTCATTCAAAGATATCATGAACCTATTGCATCAAGAAAAAGACATCAACTTAGTCTAAGATGAGTTACAAGACAAATCTCTTATCTCAAAGTAGTAATGAGGTTAGAATCTTACAAGGGACATCTAGAGAAGCAACCATAGAAATATTAACAATAATTATCTTGACATCATCAAAAATCACAAAAGTCAAAGAGGTGGTGTCACATTTGTCAAACCAACACTCATGACATGGATAACTGTTGGTATAATGGACTAAAAGAAGGGACTTCCAATAAAGAAAGCATATCAAGGCATGATGATTCTTAGAAATCAAAAAGATGTTCCCATCGATGGAAGCATAAGGGACATCTCGCAACTCAACAAGATGATAGATATGATGAGGAGACACCTAAAGAAGACAATTATAGTGCATAGAAGAACTTAGTACTAGTCTCCTAAACCTCACAGTGCACGAGGAATATAGGGTTGATAGACTCAGGTGCCATAAACACATGTCAAGTGATAGGAAGCTATTTGATTCACTGATAGACCAACCCACTGAAGATCGGGTTAGGATCACTGATGATAAAGGGTATGTTGCAGAAGGAATAGGCCAAGTCACCATTCCTCTCAGAACATGGAAATGTATAATCTCAAAGGTACTATATGTTCTTAGATTAACATCTAACCTCTTATTAGTCAGTCAACTTTGGAATCATCATCTGAAGTTGGTGTTTCTTGTTGATAATAGCATCAAATCCTGCTTGATCTCACGAAAAGGTAAGATTCTTACTAGATCATTTTTGATAGATAAATTATTTGCTTTAGATGTTGTTTCATCTTTTACAGTAGCTTTATCTGCATCTACGGTAGAATTTACTGCTCTCTAGCACAACCATTATGGTCATCTATCTATTGGATCTTTGTACTAGATGAGTTCAATAAGGATATACATGAACTTCCAAATTTGTCCATTTCCTTGCCCATTTGCTCTGGATGTCTTGGAGGTAAACAACATAGGCATCCATTCAACACAAGCTCTTTTCATGCCATGAAACATTTGGAGATTGTTCATAATGATCTGAATAAATCTTTACCTACTTTATTTTTGGGAAACAAGTACTTCCAACTATTTATGGATTATTACTCTCATAAGATATGGGTGTTTTTTTTTGAAGAAGAAGAGTGAGACCATTATTTCTAGGTCTTCTATTAGTAGGGTATGAAGGACAAGGGACAACCTCTTCTTCACCTCTACTCAAATTGACGGGGGAATTCACATCAATGAAGTTCTTGGCATTCTTTAACCAATAAGGCATTAAATAGAATTTGACTACTCCTTACATGTCCCAATAAAATGGCATTGTTGAGTGATGTCATCGCATAGTAATGGAAATAGCTCGCTACATGCTATTAGTAGCAAAGCTAGAAAAATGATAGTGGGTAGAAGTAGTCTAGACAATTGTTTAACTTTTAAATAGGGTACCAACAAAAATTTTAAAGTACAAAACCCTAGAAGAGGTATGGAGTGGTAAAAATCCATCGATTTCTCGTCTACGAGTGTTTGGTTGCACCACATATATGCATGTCCTAGCTCAAAAGAGAAAGAAAATCGAGTTAAAAACACCCTATACATTTTATTGGGTTATAACACTACATTGAAAGCATACTATCTCAAGGATCCTAAGATGAAGAAAATTTATGAAATTAGAGATGTGGTTTGTGAGGAGATTAGTGATGTAGAAAGAAGAATCAACACCAACCACTTCTCACCAATTACTCTCCAATTCAGATGATGAGGAGACTTCTTATAGAGAGAATGAGATGTAAGGGGAGTTGTATGTTGATCTTGGAGAATTAGAAAATCCACTAGATAGTTCTTCACATCAGCAAAGTATTTATTTACATCAGCAGTAGAGTTCCCATTCGAAGAGGGTACAATATATCATCAAAGACTCCCATACTTCATCTAAAGTCAGAACAATGAGTCAGACAAGAAATGAGGTAAAATTTTCTCTCATGAGTATAGTAGTTGATAGCTTTTAACTTAATAATTTTTTATAAGAACTAAGTCAACTACAATGGAAGAAAATTATGGATGCTGAGTGTGACTCAATCATGTAGAATTAGACTTGGGAACTTGTCAATCTACCTATGGGAAAGAAATCAATAGGTTGTAAATAGGTTTTCAAAATAAAACATAAGGCAGAAGTATTCATTAACAAGCATAAATCATGACTTGTAACAAAGGGACATGCTTAGAAAGAAGGCATTGACTATGAAAAGACCTTTGATGCATCTCCATTCCCAATTGAGAGTGTTCATCACAACACTAGATGTCTCCACATACATAGTGTTATTCAAAGATATCATGAACCTTTTCATCAAGAAAAAGACATCAACTTAGTCTAAGATGAGTCACAAGACAAATCTCTTATCTCAAAGTAGCAGTGAGGTTAGAAGTCTTGTAAGGGACATCTAGAGAAGCAACCATAGAAATAAGATTAATAATTATCTTGATATCATCAAAAATCACAAAATTCAAATAAGTAGTGTCACATTTATCAAACCATCACTCATGACATGGATAACTACTGGTATAATAGACTAAAACAAGGGACTTCCAATAAAGAAATCACATCAGGGCATGATGATTCTCAGAAATCAAAAAGATGTTCCCATCGATGGAAGCAGAAGGGACATCTCACAGCTTAATAAGATGATAGGTTTGATGAGGAGACACCTAAAGAAGACAATTATAGTGCATAGAATAATTTAGTACTAGTCTCCTAAACCTCACAACCCATGATGAATATAGGGTTGATAGACTTAGGTGCCACTAAACACATGTCAAGTAATAAGAAGATATATGATTCACTAACATACCAACCCACTGAAGATTAGGTTAGGATCACTGATGATAAAGGGTATGTTGCAGAAGGAATAGGCCAAGTCATCATTCCTCTCAGAACATGAAAATATACAATATCAAATGTACTATATGTTCTTAGATTAACATCCAACCTCTTATCAATCAGTTAGCTTTTGAATCATCATCTGAAGTTGGAGTTTCTTATTGATATTAGCATCAAATCCTACTTGATCTCATGAAAAGGTAAGATTCTTTCTAGAGCATTTATGAAAGATAAATTATTTATTTTAGATGTTGTTTCATCTTTTATAGTAGCTTTATCAGCCTCTACGGTAGAATTTATTGTGCTCTAGCACTACCATTATGGTCATTTATCTATTGGATTTTTGTACTAGATGAGTTCAAAATGGATGTACATGGACTTCCAAAGTTGTCCATTTCCTTGCCCATTTGCCCTAGATGTCTTGTAGGTAAACAATATAGGCATCCCTTCAACACAAGCTCCTTTCATGCCAAGAAACATTTAGAGGTTGTTCATAATGATCTGAATAGACCGTTACCTACTTCATTTTTGAGAAATAATTACTTCTAACTGTTCATGGATGATTACTCTCGAAAGACATGGGTGTTTTTTTAAAGAAGAGTGATACACTTCATTATTTCTGGGTATTCTGTCAGTAGGTTATGAAGGACAAGGGACAACCTCTTCTTCACCTCTACTCAGATTGAGGGGGGAATTCACATCAAAGAAGTTCTTGGCATTCTTGAACCAATAAGGCATCAAATAGAATTTTGCTGCTCCCTGCATGCCCTAGCAAATGGCATTGTTGAGAGATGTCATTGCATAGTAATGGAAATGGCTCACTACATGCTGTCAGTAGCAAAGCTAGAAAAATGATAGTGGGTAGAAGTAGTATAGATAGCTATTTATCTTGTAAATAGGGTATCAATAAAAAATTTAAAGGACAAAACTCTAGAAGAGGTATGGAGTGGTAAAATCCATCGATTTCTCATCTATGAGTGTTTGGTTGCACAACATATATGTATGTCCCAGCTCAAAAGAGAAAGAAACTAGAGTCAAAAACATCCCCTTGCATCTTATTAAGCTATAACACTACCTTGAAAGCATACTATCTGAAGGATCCTAAGATGAATAAAATCTATGAAAGTAGAGATGTGGTTTGTGAGGAGTCATCTTTTGACTCAGTGATGCAAAAAGAAGAATCAACACCAACCACTTCTCACCAATTACTCTACAATTCAGATGATGAGGAAACTTCTCATAGAGAAGATGAGATGTAAGGGGATTTTTATGTTGATCTTGGAGAAGTAAAAAATACACTAGATAGTTCTTCACATCAAAAAATTAGTTCTTCACCTCAGTAGTAGAGTTCCCATTCGAAGAGGGTACAAAACATCATCAAAGACTCCCATACTTCATCTTAAGTTAGAACAAGGAGTCAAACAAAAAATGAGGTAATTTTTTCACGCATGAGTATAGTAGTTGATAGCTTTGAGCCTAATAATTTTTTATAAGAACTAAGTCAACTAGAATGGAAGAAAGTTATGGATGTTTAGTATAACTCAATCATGCAAAATCAGACTTGGGAACTTGTCTATCTGCCTATGGGAAAGAAATCCATAGGCTGTAAATAGGTCTTCAAAACAAAATATAAGGCATAAAGATCCATAAAAAAACATAAAGGATGACTTTTAATAAAGGGGCATGCTCAAAAAGAAGGCATTGACTATGAAAATAACTTTGTATCCACTGTAAAGATCAAGACCATTAGAGTTTTTTACACACTAGTAGCACAGAATGGATGGAAACTTCAGTAGATGGATGTTAAGAGTGCTTTCCAAAATGGTGATGTTAGAGAAGAAGTGTACATGACCCAACCAAAAGGATTTGTTGATGAACAACATACTAAAATGATATCTCATCTCATCAAATCACTGTATGGACTGAAATAAGCTCCTAAGGCATGGTACATCAATATATATGATAACCTTTTGTAACATAGTTTTTCCCATATCCCCTTGGATTCTAACTTATACATAAAGAAGGTAAGGACAAAAATCATCATTATTGTTTTGTGTGTAGATGATTTTTTGATCACTAGAAGTTCAGAAGAACAGGTTGATATTTTGAAGAATGACCTCAAAAGATCCTTTGACATGACTGATTTGGGGCTACTCCAATATTGTCTTGGCTTGGAGATATGGTAGAAATAGAATCACATTTTTATCTCCTAGATAAAATATGCTAAGACACTTCTAAAAAAGTATAGAATGTCAAATTGTAAACCTCTTTCACCCTTAATGGAGAAAGGTTTAGAACTCTCTAGATTCCAAAACTCACCTCAAGTGGATGTAACTCTCTACAAAAAACTCATTAGGAGTCTTATCTACTTGACTTGCACTAGACTAGATATATGTTTTCCTGTGAGCTATCTCCCCAGATTCATGTAGGATCCAAAGAAATATCACTAGGTTGTAGTAAAGCATGCTTTGAGATATGTTTGAGGTACACTTGGGTATGGTCTATAATACAATAAGAATACTCAATTCTTCTTGTAGGGATACACCGACTCGAACTATGCTAGAGCTATTGATGATAGAAAGTCAATATCATGATACATATGTCATCTCAAACCTGGATCGATCTCATGGATCAATAAGAAACAAACTATTGTTACTCTCTCATCCACTGAGGTAGAGTAGTGCACCGCACGTGGAGCTGTGTGCGAGGTGATATGGCTATGTCACATTCTGGCCGATATGGGCATTAGGAAAGAAAATCCACCTATTCTTCATTATGACAATTAGGGTGTGTTGAAGCTTGTGAAGAATCATGTTTTTCATGAAAGAACCAAGCACATTAAGGTCGAATGTCACTACATTTGAGAGCAAGTTTTAAACCACCACATCTAGCTCTAGTACTATCCAACAAATGCATAGGTTGCTGATATACTAACCAAATCTCTTGGAAATGTGAAATTTGAGATTTTTAAGGGGTACATTTGTAAAAATAATGTAATAAGGGGGGAATGTCAGCGTAAAATATATTAGCATAGAAAATAGGATATATATTACATTATTTTTAGTTTTTTAGGTATAACTGATTATGTCTGATATAGATAATCCAACTTCTAGATTCCTCCCTTCCTGGATAGTCGGTTGGCTAATCCCGGTAAAAGATATGTATAAATTACACTCTACTCGTCAGAATAAATCAATCAAGTTTAGTTTTATAACAGTCTGGTATCAGAATAGACTTACTTGGGATGTGCAACGACATACAACAGAAGTCTATGAAAGAAGTCCAATCATGGAAATCATTGAGAAAAAGTGTAGCAAAGTAAGCAGCTGTAAACCTAGGACATATATGGAGATCTGCAGAGGACCATGAAGATCTGGTATCATGGTGTGTAGTTGCCTAATCGACACCTATAGATCTATAATGCAAAAGTCTAGTGATGCAGCTGAACATGGTGGCTGGGTGGTAGAGAAAGGAGAAAGCCTATGGTAATACCCTGAGTATCGATGCTTGGTTGTTGCCAAACCCAAAAGTTTATCCTTTGAGGATGCTATTGGTTTGGCCTTCATGTTGGTCATCGCCCAATAAGCCTTCAAAATGGCTAAGTTTGCCAAGGAGCAGATTGTGTTCATTGTGCAAGGCATCGATGATAGGGTATGAACCTATGCGAGTAATGTGGGCAGCACGGCCATCTAGCTAAGCTGAAGTGGCAGCGTGTATACAGGAGCATAGTTGATGTAGATTGTGGGAAATTATTGGAGGAAGGTGTCTAAACTATAAGGCCTATCATATTAAAAGAGATGTAAGGTGACTGTTATTTTATACACAGTCATGAATGTCATCACATAGTCGGCAAACAAAACGAAAGGAGTCGAGCCTATGAGGTGAATACGTGCCTATTTGGTAAAACCGTTGGACCAGCCCATAAAAATATATAGTGCGAGTTCAATTCATGTCGCTGATAAAATCAGACTATGCAACAGATGGGACGATGCAATAGAATCCAGCTATATGGTGATCATTCAGAAGGCCCGTAAGTTTGCCCTAGGGGAGGAGCTCGTTTGGCATTCATATAATGTAATAAGGGGGGAATGTTAGCATAACGTATAGTCTTACATTATTTTTAGATATTTGTTATAATTGTTTTTGTTGTACAAATTTTCTAGTATCCTCCCTTCCTGGTAATCGGTTACCTAATTTAGGTAAACTGAGTTGTATATATTTTGATGTGCTCTTCAGGATAAAAGAATTCAGTTCCAGTTCAGTCTGATAACATTACTTTGTGCTTGAAATGTCGTGTAGTTTTGATCACTTAATATGCATAGATCAATGTATTGATATTTGGTCATTGTCAGGGCCTATTTCATTTGATAAGGTTTGCGGTAATATATACACATATATAATGTGTGTACATATGTGTGTGCGTGTTTGTGTGTTTATTTTTGTTTATTTTTATCATTATGGTATAAAGGATTTATTCAAAAAGGTGAGATTCATAAATCTCGTAATATTTTTTTATTCTTTAAGATGAAAGTCAACATTGAAAATGGGTTGTAGATACTTTATTAGCTGGTCGACAACCAAGTGGTAGATATGAAAGTTTGACAAGTGAATAAATTTAATTAATTACTTTTTTTTATAAAAATTTAGTGTACTTACTCACTGGGACACTGAAAACCTTTTTTTTATAGTTTTACATCAATAAGATTTTTAGTAGAAAATATTTATGGATAATTGTCTCTATCCTTGTGGTTGAAAGTCTGAGTTTGTAATAGTGAGATCCATAAGCCTCGAAACAATATTATTTTAAGATTTGGTTTATTTGTCATTAGTAATGTATTATTTTTGGATCTTCGAAATGAAAAAAGGGATTGAAAAGTGGTAGTTTTTATAATTTAACTGCATAGGCCACAATATGGACATGTTATCATTGTTAGGTCTTATTTATAATAAGGTTTGCAAAATAAAATATCACTGTATAGTTTTCTTTGCCATTATGGTGGAAATGATTAGTTTACAAAGGTGACAATGGAGATTGAAAAGGGGTTTATCTTCCAAATGCAAAATATAAAAAGTTTACAATTAAATAAATTTAATTAATGAAATTAATTTTGTTTTTACAATGATAGTAAATATGCTATGTAAAAATGGAATTTATTATGATTTTCTAGTGATGCTAAAGTGGTTATGTAAATTTTTATTTTTCACACAACAAAAATATGGTTTTACTCATTCATTGAGGAAAAAAACGCTTCAAAATTTTGATAGATATAAGTGTTAGCATTATTTAGATATTACATTGTTTAGTTTAGTTAGTATGATCTATTATAGCACCAGTTTAGGTGGCATTTAGTTAGGTTGTTATTATTATTTATCATTATATATATTCACCTCTTTCTATTCAATGAAATTATTGCATTCGCATTACAATCCTATGTGGTATCAGAGCAAGTATGATCATGGTTGTGACTTAAAAGCATGCAATTATCTTAAAAGGATATGAAACTCATTGAGACTAGCCCTGCTCCCTAGGATCATGAATGACAACATGGTCTCTAGAGTTCTGAAGTTGTGTATTATAGTAGATCACATAGGTCCTAGTTTTATCTGTCATTGATATAGCTATGGTTTAGACCTGTCAAATCAAATAGGCCTAGTCCAAGGCATCATTCTATCAATCTATAATTTGCATCCACTCTGTGCATGGCATCTCAGCTATAATAGCTGAGATATGCATTTTATAGATGAGATCAATACTGAGCATTACTTTCCAATTTGATACCTCCTAATGAAGAATATTATGGGGAGAAAAAACACTAAAGTAGCACTTGGTTATTGGAAAACAGTTTGTGAAAATATAAGAAACTACTGAAGTGGTCAAGACCTCTTGCCACCTCCAAGTTCATGGTCAAATTGTAGCATAAAACCATATGGGTTTGTGGTAATCCAAAAAACCACGGAAGTTGTTAAGAAGATAGATGTACTGCTATCACTCCTAGGTTTGTGGTAATTCTGCAAGGAAAAAACCAAGGTTCTACTGAGACCATGAACCCACAAAGATGGTATGCCACCTCAAAATGAGAAGGTTACATAGAGAGTGTAAAAACTCTTTATTGTGTTTGAAATAAATTGGGGACCACTATTAGGAAATATGATGTTTTAAAATAAAATGTAATAAAGGGGGGATTGTTAACATTATTTAGATATTACATTGTTTATTTTAGTTAGAACGATCTATTATAGCACTAGTTTAGGTGGCATTTAGTTAGGTTATTATAACTATTTATCATTGTCTATATTCACCTCTTTCTATTCAATAAAATCATTTCATTCGCATTCCACTCCTAAACTAAGTACATAGACTAGATATTGGGCATGTGACAATTGTGAGGCAGGTTAAGGTCTACCTTCTTGTAAATATAATTCTTCTAAAATCCATTTTTGTTTGATACAAAATTCATTAGCAAGATTATTATAGTAACTAGAAATAATTTGGAGATTTATGGCTCTCATGTTTGCAGATGCACATTTTAGCCATGAAGATACAAAGAGAGATGCATAAATATTTTTTTACCACAAAACCTTAGTGTCAAAAAAATTGTAATAGTGTCAGCAATAAAACTTAGTTATAAATAATATTATCATTTCATTCATATAGAGAAATAAATATTAGATTAACTCACCTCATAATTATTTTATTCCCGATCATTAACCTATCCATGTAGATATATTACATTGAATAAGTAAAATGAATGCTTCAATATGTAAAACCTCCAAAAACTAGTAATAAAATTTCAGTGGTCTTGCCATCAACAGAAAATCCTTACAAATTTAATTAATGGTTTTTTTTTTATGTCAAGTCATGCTTGTGTATTTAACATGTTGTTGTCATAGGTTTGACACACCCCAACTAGTGACCCATAAGACCTACAATGTCACTTCACCAAAGCGTATCACACATCAATAATAAGGCAACATAATAGTATTCATTTTCCAACTTTAAATGCTAACCATCAATCAATACAAAATAGAGGGATCATTCCTAGATTTGAATGCATCAGAGTTGTTGTATAAGTAATTTTACTAAAAGTCATTGTTGTTCAATGTAAAATTCATTATCAAGCAATAAAAGGCAATGCTCATTCTAGTAGATGTATATGTTCATATGATAGTATGTTATGTTTATTTTAAGATATAAAAGGTACATAATATTTTAAATATATATAAAATTTGAGGAAAAAAATAAAAAAAATGTGGAAAAAATTAATAACACCATTTGAATTAAAGTAAATAATATATTGAATAATAAATCAAATCCACCTATAATGTAATAAATGAAATATAAATTATTCATTAACTATCCAATATAGTAAAAACAACATACATGACATGAAAAAAATGTTATATGTCTTATTCAACAACATTTTTTATATTTTTAAAAAGAGAAAATTAATAGTGATAGAAATTAATTTGACTATTAAATTATTTTCACATTTGTAGAATATAAATACAATAATGGCATGCAAACATAAATCCAAATTTGTTTTCCATGTATAACTTATATAAACATATAACCATGTAATAAAATGTGGTGTTACACTTAAATATCTTTCCAAATCTAATTTTTCAAAAAATTTAGTGATTTTTCTTTTCATTACATTTTCACAAATATGGTAAATTGTGTTATTAAAGTGTATCAAATTATTGATAAATTGAGAAAAAAAAAGTTGTTTGTATGAAAAAACTAGAAAGATATTGTAATTGAAACATCAATTTTCTCCTTAAATTTCTCTATGAATGTCAATCATATATTTAGTCAAAATGTCAAAAAATAATAGGTACAACCCCATTGCAAGACAATAGGATGATTAACAATGATATGTTAGCCCAATGGAAAACATGATGCAAACATGAAAGAGGGAATGATCAATAAATTGAATTGATAACATAGACGCCTTTTAACATCGTTGTAAGTGTCATACTTGAAATTATGTTATGTAGATATTTATTTGTTGGTATGTAAGGATTAGTAGGTTTTTTTGATATGCTATTAACCCAAAATAATACTACCCTTAATTATAGGTAAAAAAAAAACTAATTTATTTGCTAACTTGTCATTTATGAAAACAAGTCTAACTATTCATTTTTCTTATTCATTAGGTTAGTAAATGCCTATTTTTAATGGCTAGTGGGGATGTGTTATCTTGTCAAAAACCAAGTGGAAGATATTTAAATTTCATAAATTATTAAACACGTGGAAGATATGAAATGAAAATAGGTCACTAAAGTATATTAATGAAATTTAAAATGATAAGGCTATGAAAAAACTATTTTTTATGGTTTTTCAACAACAAAAACATTCATTTTAATTATTTATTACAATAATTATACAAGCATGGACCAATGATTCGACATATAGTGATTATGATTGAAGTTTGAATCTATTCTTAGCATGAAAAAAATGAGAATAATTTTTATGTCTATATTCCATTGGTAACACTAATAGTACATGTATTTCTATGTGTACACACACACAAACACACATGCACATGTGAAAGTTACACAACCCACCCCCCCCCCCCCCCCACCCCCCCCGCGCGCACACACACACACATGTGTGTGTGTGTGTGTGTGGGGTTATGTGTATGTAGATATATACATATATACATTGTTATAATAATAAACTAGTGTTAAGATTAACCTCAGTCTTAATTTTATTTAATTTTACCCATGTGTGGTATACACTTGGAGTTGTAGAGTTAAAAATAACATGCTTAATTTTTAGGTATGCATATAGTCAATGTCATCGGTGTACGCATGCTCACTATTCATTTCATAACTAATTTTTACATTTAGCACATGGTAGGTATGACTCATTCGAGAACTAGTGTTGGCATTTATCACATAGTAGGAAATATTCATTTGGGAACTAATTTATTTTCATATTGACAAATGTTATATCACACCACTTCCCTCAAGTAATACATGAATAGAGGGAAAGATGTCAACATTATAATCAATTAATATAATAAACAACTCCAATTTTATAAGTTTATATCGAGGGATTGTTATTACAATTATTTAGTCATTATGTCAATATTCCTTTACATATTTGAATTTCTTCATTACTGTGGAAGGAAGCTTTAGTTCATGGTGATCTTGGAGAAATTGACAATAATCTTGGAACCTATTAATACATGGTATCATAATGTACCTTATTACGATCATTCTAATTGATCCTTCATCTTGTCATGCTACATAGTTAGATTCATAGTGTTTAAAGGAGGATACATTGAATTTTCATGCATATATGATCACATATGGTTTTTTATCATGCCATTTCACCTATAATGGTGAAAAATATTTTTAAATATTCTTGTTTCATTATGTTTTTAAGCTCTACAATAAATCTCATATTTTTTAAGGATATTTCAAGGAAGTGTTCATTAGTTTTGGGTTATTTAATGCACTTTAGAAAAATCTTTACCAGCATCATTACATCTAAAAGGGTCTAAAATATATATGTGTACTCTAATTTCAATGGAATCAGAGTCCAAACACTCTAGTTATTGTCTCAAAAGGCTTTGTAATATTTAATTTCCATCCCATTCCAAACAAAAACTGACTGGTGGATCCTGATTTGGTACACAGTCAAACCCCCACATAAACATTCTAATACATTTTTTTATGCTAAATACACTTTTTTATTTTGAAATAAGTATGGAAATAATTAATTTAAACATTGACAAACTTCTCTATTAAAGCTTTTTTCAAATCATCTTGTAATGTTTTGCTCATATCTTATGTATTACTTGGTGTTTAAATTTTCTTTTTTGGTTTGAAGCTAATTTAGATTTATTGAACATGCTAGATTCAAAATTTTCATACCCTAGTTAAAATTATGACTCATTTTTAAATTTTAAGAGGTCTCTTTCAGAGTCAAAGATCCCAAACTTCTAACTCCAATAACTTTTGCACAAGAAAAATAGAAGCTCCAATTTCTTTTAAAGTGTATATATTTATACAATGTATTATTTTAGATAGAAAATGTATCATATTTAAATTTTAAGAGGTCTCTTTCAGAGTCAAAGATTCCAAACTTCCAACTCCAATAACTTTTGCACAAGAAAAATAGAAGCTCCAATTTCTTTTAAAGTGTATATATTTATACAATGTATTATTTTAGATAGAAAATGTATCATATTCATAATTCAATGTTTAAAATTTGCATATCCATTCTTCTCATATATGCTCAAATCTAAAAAAATATTAAGTTATATACTAAATGGGGTTTGTTGATGGTCTTAAGTTAATGTTATTTAAGGCTTCATCACACATTGTCTCCTTAAAGGGTAAGGTCATCATATTAGATCTCACACATCAGTAGGTGGTCACCATGGGGAGTTATTCTAAGCTCTCATTGGATGATCCAAGGGCACACCAATTCATAAATTATGGCATGAAGGCCTGAGTGATGAAAAAAGAATTTAGAACCTAAACATGAAGATTGAATAGGGTGATGCATGTAAGTAAAAAAAGGATGTTTCCATTGATGACTATGTATGGAAAGCTTTGAAGACGAAGGAAGTGAATACTAGGACAAAGTGAGGGAAAAACATACCTTCATAGGAGGTTATTGGTAAGATGAAAAGATCCAAAAATGAATGAACTCTTATTGGAGAATGTTGATTTATTTCCTTTTAGGCACCTTTGAGATTAATGTGTGTTGTACCCCTCCCTAGTTAAGATTCAAATTTGAATTAAGATAAGAGTAAACTAGTAAATAAGAGATCCATCACCTCAATATAAAATTTATGGATATGGTCAATCAATATATTGATAATATGCTTGAAGGAAGCATGGTTTTTTAGGTTTTTGAGTCAAAAATGATGATCCCCATGGTAATTTTTGTTAATAAAAATGGTTTCATATATATTTACATAGATCATTAGTCATTAAATGTTTATTTTGTTACTAACTGCTTCCATAATCAACTAAATGAATAAAGTTTGAAAGGTTTTAGAGGCATAAAAGTATATAACATTAGTGATGGATTATCATGCAACCACCAACTCCAAATCGAAGAGGAAGGCAAGGAAAACAACACTACATTCATAATTAAGTGGGATCTCTTTAATATTATGTGATGCCCTTTAGCTTATAGTGCCCACCAATTATTTTTTCTTGGACTATGGCCATATCCCTCAAGGACATCATCTAGGATTTTTTTTTTCAAGTTTACATCGATGATAAGATGGTGTAAAACCTTATACATAACCATGTTCAAATAATGAATCTCTTGTTTGAGCATTTTTAGGGTAAAGCATAATAATATGTCCTATTAAGTAGCTTAAAAATATCATAAAAAATAATGATAAAATAAATTGAAAAATATATCGAATGATTTTTTTTTAAAACATGGAAAAAGGTGAATGCACTACATCTTATTTATATATAAGCTAAAATAAATATGTTCAACTAATTAAAATTTTTTATTCATTTCAACCAACTAAACTAAAATATTTTGGCAAGGATATTGTGTTGGATTTATGATCCAAAATACTTTGAATTGTTAAGTTTAATGTCATTACGATGAATATACACCCATTTAGTAATAGGTGTTAATATTAATAAATATGTTAGTAAATAAAAGTGTTAGTTTGTAATTAGTTAAAATGGGTTTGACCATTAAGGTAGTTAAAATTCATAGGAAAAACCACCCCTGAAAAATAATAAATCTTGGGTGCATTGTAAATAAATGTTATAGGTATTTTACCTTTGATCAAGCTTTAATAAAATTAATTATTCCTTTCACCTCTGTTTTGTATTTCTACCAGTAGTATTAGAGCCAAATTTTCATCAAGGTGCATGTGAAGGTGTGTAGAAGAGAAAAGAAGAGTGTGAAATAATCTAGAACATTTTCATATATATATATATATATATATATATATATATATATATATATATATATATAAATATATAAATATTAAATTAAAACCCCAAATCTCATTTTTATGGCCTTCAGCATCTAAAATTCTACGTGTAGACCATTATAAGTTATACAGACAAAATTTATTCTTATGTGTTGTTAAATGCCTAAATATCCATTTTGTTTGCATTTAGGGACTTCTTTTTACAGCATTTACATGCTCTAAAATTAGATTTGTGTGGATTTACAAACTTTAGAAGAATTTAAAAACATCAATATGTCATTTATATAGATAATAGAGCATAGAGGCATGTTGATGAAAGGTGTTACATAGAATTTAAATTACAATACTTAAACAGTTTTATGGGCATTTAAGTGGGTCCCTCTTCAATAAATTACTCAACAAATTTTTGGGTGAATGCATTTTTACATGCACACACATATATTTTTTTTTTTTGAAATTTATAAAATTATAATTTATATAAAACATCTTAATTAGATACTTCATTAAATATTCTAGAGGAGTTGGCTTCTTATAATTTATAAGACACTTTCAAGAGGGTTCTAGGTTCGAAATCCTCCAAAGCTACTTCTTGGTCAAACATAGTTTTAGTCAAGTTGATTTTTTTTAAGAAGGGAATGTTTTGAGGAATATTTTTTTTCCATACTTTATGAAGTGATTAAGAAGTGAAAGGAAATAATGTTGGAAACATAAGAGTGATTTTTTTTTGTGTCTTTTGTTATTTTTGTGTGTAGAGACCGACATGTCTTAGGATCTAAGTATTGTATTCATAAATCTATTATAGGTAAAGGAAACTCCCTAATTTTCTATTTTCTTTTTATCTTGATATTTGTGGTTTTTCGTTATCATTTAAATATTAAGTTTCATTTTTTAAGCAAAATAACTAACACCAAAGAATTATAAATAATGGAGTATGAATATGGAAAACACTTTGATTTAATGATTTGTAGGAAGTAATAAAAAAAAATATACACCTCTTATTGATGTTGTAAATCCAGATGAATTTTAAAAATGTGATACATATCCTCTTCAATTACTTGAGTCTTTTCATTTTGAATGAGTCATTATTCACAATAAGGCTATTGAAATTGAAGCTTAGAAATCTCAGAAAATATTGAAATAATTGTATGATAAAAAACTAACTTGTAAGAATATTGATCTCCTCATGAAATTATTGAGTAAAAAACTTAAAAATGATGAAGATGTATCTGTACTCCAAGAGGCAAATTATAAAAACTTTGTTGAAATTTTATGGCATAAGGACAATCTCAATAAGGAAACATTTGATTACATTTATGAATTTATCACTGAATAGGAGTGACAGTTTGATAGCTAGAAGGGTAGTAAGCCTACAAAATATGCACAATCCACAAAATTAAGAAAACACTAGATAACATAAATACATGAAGAAATAAAGCATTTTCAAAAACATTCTTAGAGACGTTCACAATATCACTCTTTAAGGCATTCTCCATAGTATTCCAAACATAAACATGGACATAACAACAAGAATTATTATCATGGTCAATCCAAAATGTCTTCTTCATCTTATAGTTATCGTAAGAAAAAACCAATATGTTATAATTGTGGTGGTATATGACACTATGCTAATGTGTCACCTTATTGAAAATAACCCTCTAGACATAGAAAGAAGGCAAACACACAATACATTGTTCATTCTAATAAAGATTCTTCTAGTTACTCTATTTACTCTATCTATTCTAACACCTCATCTAACCAATAATAATTTTACATGGCCAAGACAGGTGGTCTAGATGGACTGGATTATGTGTCTTGAGTGATCTACTAATTTAAAGATATGGTTATACTATAGTAGTAATTTTGGCTTGGAATTATTTTTCTTTTGATTTTTAATCTTTGATTATTTGATATAAATAACTAAGAAAAAACATAAATATTTGGATGTGTTTCTTTGTTGCATAGACTTCTCACCTCTCACTTGATAAGGGGAATATAATGGTGTTCAATCAATCATCGATGATTATATGAGTTGAGAGGGAAGTTTCCAACACCAATAGTGTTGAGAAAAGGTCCATTAGCATTTTTAGGCATTACAAAGATATGCCATAGACATTATGGGATAATCAATTTAGGACTTTTTTTTGTGATACCATTTATGGGTAGATATAATTTAGTAGACCTTGAATTTGATTATAGTGTAATACGGTACAAAATGGTCAATGGGGATAAGCATGCCAATCAAGGTTTTCATCATTCATGTCACAACCATTAGGGTAGCTAGATTCTATGTGGAGAGACATCAGTTGATCAATACCATGATGTACAGTGGGCCAATCTACATATATGATAAATACTTTTGATGATTTCACAGTCATATGCTTCGGATCATTTTCTATTCCCATTCAAATCAAGGGTGATATTTTGGATTTATGATCCAAAATAATTTACTTTATTATGTTTAATGTTTGTACATATAATATACATCCATTTAATAAGAGATGCAAGTATAATTAAATATGTTGATACATTAAAATATTATATTTTAAGTAGTTAAATTGAGTTGAACCCATAAGATAATTGAGTCTTGTAAGAAAAACCACTCTTAAAAGCTTATAAAGTTTGGGTGCATTATAAACAAATTTAAGGGAGATTTTATCTTTGTGCAAGCATTAAAAAATTTAATGCTTGCATTTACCTTTGTTTCATGGTCCTATTACATTTGATAGTTTGGCCTCATAATAGCAAAATGTGGGACATACTAATACATTGTCGTGTTAGAATTGTTAGAATACTTATTGCATTCAACTTGATGAAAAGTGTTTTTATGACCCGTTTGAATAAGATTTTGGGCACTTGATGTATAGGGATGGGATGGGATGGTAGTTGACTTGAATAAAATAAGGTCATTCTCTAAGTGGATGGATTAGAAACACCTATATTAGTCCACACTTTGTTAGGTCATAAAATTTATTATCGTAAATCAATATGAAACTACCTGATACTTGAAGCTCTCTTAGAAGAATTATTAATAAAAGATGGAACATTCTTTTAGGTCCCAACGAATAGTTTGATGTCAATGTTTTAAAGGAAAAATTACCTACAACACCCATTCTTCAGTTTCCCATCTAGAATAAACCTTTCCATGTTCATGTGAACGTATCTACTATTGTAATTGGGGTTACCCTACCCCTCAACACGGAGAAGGTGATTTTAACCATCCTTGTATTTTGCAAACTGAAAGTTATCCTCTAGTGAACAAAACTATGTTAGTTTTGAACGTTAAGCCCCTACCTACGATGTATTCATTTCAAAAATTCTAGTAATATCCACTTCTGACACCATTTACTTTCTTCAATAACAACTAAGAGTTGAAATACGTCATCTATAAACTTTTAGTAGTATAGTTTTGAGTGTTAAACCCTACCTACAGTGTTTTCACTGGAAAAATTCTAGTAATATGCACTTCTAACACCATTTACTTTCTTCAATGATCACTAAGAGTTAAGTACGTTGTCTATAATCATTTAATGTTGCATGGTCACATTTTTAGATGGATAATTATTTTCCAAGAATTAGACTTTAAATTTTGGGTAAAGTCGAGAAAACAACATACGGGACGTAATCACTTGTCTAGTATTGATATGGGAAAACATCCAAAGGAAGTGCTAGAGGATGATCTTCTTGAAGCACAATTGTTGTGCTTATATATTACCGACAGTGAGTTTGAAGTCATTGTTTCCTCGTACGGGTAGTTACACAAGCAGAAATTTCATCACATTGCTATACTCAACAGGTTACCTGCTCGCATGAGCAAAAACATGAATATCTTTCATAACACAAGCACTGAGTCGATTGTTGCCCTCCAACATGTGAATTACTTCCAGTTTCCCTCTCCCACCAAAACTATCTTTAATTTTAATTTTATCCATCAATTTAGTCAACGTGTTTCTCATATTTTGCAGTATTGATACAAAATTTTGAAAGCATTGTCTGCTATTGCACCTGAAGTGGTTGATTTTTTTTTAGTTCTTTACGTCCACGTTAAGAGTTAACTATTTTGTACCTTATTTAAAAAATAGGGACGACTTAATGAACGTTTCAAATGTAAAAATTACACCCATTTTGAAAATGTCCATGGAATGCAATGCCACGAGCTTAGTGGGATGTGTTGTCTTATCTAGAAATCTAAATGGACCTTCATTTCTTCTCAAAATATATAGTATGGTCGTAGCCATATAAACTCCTCAAACTGTAATAGTTTGTTGCCTGTTTTACGGTAATATATTTATTTTTAGTTATGTAATTATTTAATACTCCATTCGTGCAATATGGTTTTATCAACTCTATCACAATGTGTTTGATTTATGTTGAATTTTTTTTGGTGGGGATGAGTTCTTTTAAGTTTGTATGTTGATTATGGATAATTTATTTAATTATAATTATTTTATTTATTTAGTTTTAACTTTAAATTATTATATGTAATTATTGAATTACATAAAATGTCACAAATTGAATTTAATTATAATTGTTAATGGTAAATAAAATAATTGAATAATAAAATATTATTTTTTAAATAATATTATTCAATTACAATATCATATTTTATATTTAATTTTCAATCAAATTTTCAATAAATAATTAGAAAGTATCAATCAATCCTTTTTTTAAAAAAATTTAAATTTATGATATTATTTAGATTGATAATGAAATAATATAAGTTGTGATATTTCTCAAAATTGTGCTTCGTACAATATGATATTTTACAAGAAGACATAAGAAAATAAAATAAAAAATTATAGTTAAAATAATTTTAATTTTAATATGAAATATAATAAATACCACATTTAATTTTATAAATTTAAATTATTATATAATCAAGAAAGTAAGTCATAAAAATAGAAAATGTAAATAACAATTTACTACACAATAAAAATGAGAGTTCATTCAAGTTAATAATAATAATATATATGAAGGGTAACAATCTATGGAAACAGATGTAAAGCTTCATTAAAGTTAATAGAAATATTGAGAACAAATATGGAGTTATAATATTTTGGGGTTTAGATATAAATTTCAATATGTTTATACTAATTTTTAGTAGGAAATAAATAGTTTAAAAATAGAACATGGAATGATTTGATTTAAAATGTGAAAATATTTCTTCCAAATATTTAAGAGATTTTATCACAATTTACATAAAATTCAAAGTCTAAATTTAAAAATATTTTCAACATTTTTTAAAACATTGAAAACTTTTAGATTAGTGTTGTTTTAAGTAAAACTATGCTGAATTAATATAATCACTCTTTCATGTAATATACATTCTAATATTTCAACCATATTTTGAAGAAAATCATTTTGAACTATAATAGAATTATAACATCTATAATATACCAAATTTTCTATATTCTTATAAAAATTTGCCTAAAAACTCTTAATGAAATGGTGATATTCTTGATTCATTTGGTTTAAATTTTAATTGAAACCGATGAAAATATTTTATCTACTTCACATTCCATCTTTTTTACTTCCACCTATTCTTCATTCATTTTGTTTAAATTTTAATTTTTAATTGGGACTAGTGAAACCATTTTGTCTACTTCACATTCCACCCTTTCTCTTCCAACTAAAATGGAATGGGTTTAAACAAAAGAGTTAGTAGAAAAGATATATTGTAAGATCTCGATATAATTTTCTTAACACTTTTTTATAAAAACAATATTAAAACAATGTATTATTATTTATATATTTAATTGATTATATAAAAAAAATTGTGTTTGCACAATCTATTAAATTCTAAACGTTTTTAGATAAACTGCTTACAAATTTATTTATTATATCAGTATTTTAGATATGTAATTTAGTGACCAAGAGAATCAATGCATTATCCAAGACCACCACTTAATAACGAATTTAATTACATAGAGACAAATCGTTCGGCCAAATTAATTAAAAGCAGCATTTTATCTCTGAATTTTTTATTGGACAAGTCAATGAGAGAAGAGGAAAATTATCAACATCATATATATATAGCAATAATGTGGGTCTTGTGTTTGCATATTTTCTATTTCTGTGAAGAATATCAATAAATTTCTCATTAAGTAAATCGATCAATTTATCGATTGCCACTTCTTTGTGGTTTGTACGATGTTTATATTTTGAAATCATTTCTTAAAAAATTAGGAGAGGCAATATTCTGAAATCATTTCCTAAGCATTTCATAAAAAGAATCAATGAAATAAATGGAAAGAGGAAATTTTAGAATATATTCCTAAAAATTAAACAAAGATGATATCAGACTCTATTACAAGGATGTTAGAAGCGTGCGTGTGAATGTGAATGAAATCAAGGAGATATTTGACAGAATTAAAATTCTAAACCAATATCTAGAATAATATGTAAGCCTTGCTAACAGGGACGCTGTTGTTGTTTCCCGTCGAAGTCTGTTTCAGGTTGCTACGTTCCTCATTTGTCGAACTCCACAAACAATAGTAAATGAATTTGCGCCGTTGATGCTTCCCAAGTTGATATTTGAACCTGGGTGGTTGCTAACACTGCGTGATTAATACGCCAAGGGAACTGTACTGGAAAGGGGTTGTGCCGAATCCACAAGGTGGGCCTTACCAAGCTAACCAAATACAAAATATTGAGAGCGCCCCCATATATTTTCAGGAATTGGAAGTTTGTCTACAGCGCGAGGACGATAGGATGGGCTGCTTGACGTATTTGCTCCATGCAACCTCGGCTAGATGGTGGGCTACCCACACGAATATTTTGTTGCAATGGGACCAGGTAAAGCAGCTACTTTTGGCTCGTTCCATCACAAAAGATAGTCGTGGGAACCTCCCATTTTACAACGATAAGGATACACTACTTCACAAATGTTGAGAAGGAAGATGTAGCACTTTCATGTGCCACTTGAAAAATCGATTATAATTTTTTCCTTTTAGACACAATAAAATATGACAACAACATGTTAAATGTTAAGAGTTGTTTGCATTCACAAATATGTTTGCATATTATTGTCTGTAATATATTTTATAATTAATTTTTTTATATTAATATGGCTAAGTTAAGTGAGTTACGACAATATTAGCACACATCAAATTAAGTTTTTGAAATTTGTGGGTTATGAACCTACGAAATAACAAATCATCTAGGTACTTCCAAACCAGAAAAATATTTACCATTAGATTTAGAACCCCTAGAAAAATTAAAACACCTATAAACTTTTCCATTATAATGTTGAATAAAATTCTTAATTATTTTAAAATATACAAAATTCACCCAAATTAATGATTTTTATTCTGTCTTAATATTTATTTAATTTGTCAAAAATGATGGTTTGACCAACACCTTAATTGATGCCACCATAGATGTTTGACAATTCGGACTACTTTAACCACAAGGTTGGGCTTAACTTTTAAATTGCCCAATGGGTAGTTGAGTTGGCATCCATTAAAGTCTATGAACTTAAATATATGTGACCTGAACATTACTTGACGTCTACTCATAGCCTATTTTCCACTGTCACCTTTTTACACTCGCAACATATTGATTTAGTCATATATCTGGCTTGTCTTCTTAAGACACATTGCACTAATTCATGGACTCATGATGTGCACAATCAACTTAGGAGTGGCCCTCGTTACAATAAGCCCAATTCCTTGCTCAGTGTCACAAGACACATTTTCGCCTATTCGCACCCGATTTGTTTGTGGGAAGGATTGCATGGTGACTAAGGTTTTTGAGATGGCAAGAAAATTGCAATGTGCCATGCAACACGCTTTTACTCATTTGTAGTTCACAGCTGCTTGCCTTGGTTAAGCCAAAGTCTGAGACAATGAGGTAATCGTAACTTGTCATGTGTCACCAGACAATGACCATGTAACTTGGAGTTTAAAAATTGAACTGTGCAAAGATGAAGGACCTTGGGGCTATGAGCCTGCCAAAAGGAGACAAATGTCCAACCTAAGATATGTATGGTTAAATTCAATGGTCTAAGGCTTAGTTAAGTTGATGGTCTAATTTAAAATTATTAAATTTAAAGGAAAGAGGGCTTAGATGAATAAGTTAGGTCAATCAAATGGGTTGTAGTCCAACGGTAATGTTGATGGTGTAAGAGGTGTTGTCTAGCCATTCACCAAGGTATAAATTTCAGGAGATGCAAAAAAAGAGGATGAAGATGGGATCGTACTGAAAACAAATTTAGCAAAATGGATACCCCTCAGTCCTTGGCATTAAATCAAAGAAGCATTTTGTACACCTAATCCATGTAAAAGTAGAGTTTCAATAATAAAAAGTTAAGTTTTCAACCAAGGGAAGCTTAATGTTAATTATCTAAGGCAAAGCCTAACACTTTTAACCTAAGGCATTAGACAAAAGGAATACTATCAACTTAATATTAAAGGGCATAACATGAAAGGACAATGTTTCAAGCTTGAATGCCATTTCTCTCAGCTCAAATTAAATTACTCTAACACAAAGCGGTTTGAAAAGAGAATATAAAAGGTTGTGTAGATACTAAAATTTGATATATATATATATATATATATATATATATATATATATATATATATATATATATATATATATATATATATATATAAGACTTGTACACTTCAAAAATACAAATAAGGTCTTAATTCTTCAATTTTATACCTTGTTACTACTGAAAGGATCACATTCATCATCTCAATGTGCCTAGTTGCTTATGTTATAGACCAACCCAATCATTCTAATGTCCCAGATCCCATGTAGTCTTAAAAAAAATTAAAATATAATTTATATCCTTCACTATTAGTTACATATCTTCAATAGTTTTTTACACTACCAGACACTTGTCTTCAAGTAGGAACACTAGTTTTGATAGATTCCTTAACTAGTGTCCCAATGTCAAAATTCATCTAAATTGAAAATATTTTGAAACATATGGGTTGGCCTATTTGTTTTATCTAACCCTCCCATGAGATATTTTCAAAAGGTGTGGTATAAATATAAATAAAATCTTACTCATTATTCATCTACCAAATACCAAGCAAACACCTATTCAAGATCATTTAATAAATTGTGTACCTGAGTTATACTACCATAATTTTATTTATTTATATATTATTCATAGGAGCAGTCATATTATATGTCTAAAAAATTCAAAGAAAAACCCATGAGTATTATTTTTCAAGTTACTAGTGAGATTATTGCATGCCCTTGTGTATGACATATTGTGCCTTGAACACACACAAGACCACACTTATGGGAGAACTACGTGTGTTTGAGGCTCTCCTTAGCCATAGATAAAACACTAATAGTTATAGCCAATCATTTATGAATACATCAAATATTCCATATATGATAGAATCTCAAGCCATAGATTAAATGTCAAAGCTAACGTCCACAATGTGACCCACAACAATAGTGTCTACCACTCTAGAAATAATATTTCTAGAATATGATGAAAAGATCCTTTGTATAAGTCTAGTGTTTCCCACACCTATACATCTAACTAATGAACCAAATTTTTATCAAGACTGAAATTACAATAGGCTAAGATCTGAAAAATAACTCAAATTGATTTGTATTTATTGAATTAAAATAATTACAAGACCATGCATAAATAAGACTCACCCAAAATTAGAGTTGACATACAAAATTAAAAAAATAAACTAAAATTTTAAAAAAACTTCTAGTTTTAGCAGTTGATTTTTTAGTAAGTTTCGTATGCAAGCACAGGAAACTCTAACAATATCCCAAAGTACTCTAAACACTAAAATTTCAACTGAAGTTCAAATCTGGTCATAAAAATATGAAATTTAAAAAAAAAAATCTTGGGAAAACCATTAAAATGCAATTTTGGATCCTCAGATGGTCTTATTTGACCTCTAAGTATTTTTATAAAAACCCTTATAAGTGGGAAGAATTGACTAGGGAAGTAATGAAATTTTTGAGATGGTCATTTTCACATGTGGAAGAGCTCAAATGGAGCTATGGATCAAAAGTTATGGCCTCTAAAATTTGGCCTATTTATTTTGCATCATTTTCTTCTAGTTGAAAATAACTCAGCTCTTGTGAGTTGCTCTATTTATACTACTATCATTTTTCTTTGTAAATCTTATTTAACTCTGATTTTGTAATCCAAGTGTTATCTTTTTTCTGAAATCCTTCCCACTGAACCAAATACCTGTTATAATTCCCTTGCCTTGTACTCATTGTCTTCATATCCAAATTCTACATAATCTATTCCTTCTTTAGAAGAACCTATTGCTACCAATTTACATATTCATATTCATCATCTTCACCATATTCTCTATGGAATTCATATAAATCTAAAATATTAAATACTAGAGATATATTAAAATTTTGTGGTAAACTTACCTTATAATCATTGTTATTAATTTTCTTCACAATTCTACATGAACCAATTTTTTTGTACTTCAACTTGTTGTAGGTGCCTTTTAAGAATCTTTATTTCCTTAAGTAAACCATTACCAAATCTCATTCTTCAAATATCTTAGATCTTCTTCTAACATCTGCTAATGCTTTATATTTCTCATTACTTTCTTAATTTTTTTTTTACTCCTTACAACTGCTACATATGCTCTGCAAATGCTTCTACATCATCACTAATTCAGTCTACAATTTGTAATTATAACAAATCTAAAATATCCATAAGATTTCTTCCATAAACAATTTTAAATAGTGATTTTCTTATTGATCTACTCACTAAATTATTATGTGCAAAATCAACTTGTTGTAAAGCCAAGTCCCATTGCTTGGGCTTCTCTCCTACTATGTATCTCAACAAATTTTTCAAACTCCTATTTAAAAGATTTGTCTATCCATCTATTTGTGGGAGATATGCACTATTGAATTGTAGCTTAGTACCAATTTTCTTCCACAAAATCCTCTAAAAATGAATTAAAAATTTCATGTCCCTATCTAACGTAATAGTTTTTGGAACACCATGCAATCTCACAATATCCTTAAAAAGTAATTCTACAACTCTAGTAGCATCATTGGTTTTCTTACATGTAATGAAATGAACTATTTTAGAAAATATGTCTACAGCAATAAAAATTTAAATCATTACCTCTTTGTATGTTTAGTAATCTCAACACAAAATCCATACTCAAATCTCTCTGTGGTTCTCTTGGAACCGGTAATGGCATATATAGTCTATTATTTTGTTCATCTCCTTTAGCCACCTGACATATCTTTCACCTAGAAACATACCTTGTCACATCTCTCTTCATCTTTGGCCAAAAATACTTTTCATCCACCAAAGCTGTTGTCTTCATCTTACCAAAATGTCCAGCCAAGCCTCCACTATATAATTCTCTTATTATATTATCCTTGTTAGAAATAGCTTTTACATTTTTGTAATATTAAGAATTTATTGAGAGGTATATAGTTATAGGTTAATCAAAATATTGTTGTATAATAATATTATGATTATTAGTTAGAATATATATTAAGATATATTGTTTATATTGTTATAACAATATATCATATGCTTAATTAGTGGGATTTTGGTGAAAGAATATTGGGGAGAAGATATAGAAAATACATTTCTTATATATGTGTGTAATATCCCAGATAATTAATTAATGAAAATTAGAGAATTCAGCCTGAAAGAAATAATATATTTGTGTTGAATTAAAATTTCATGTGTAAGTTCGGCTTTATTATTCTATGAATGATATTAATATGATTTAAAGCTCTTCAAATACCTATCATTGGTATTAGAGTAGGAGATATTTATAATGGATTTGTGAGATATTGTGCAGAGAAGAGCCATTAGAGTTTTTGGCTAACCTGATTAATAAAGAAAAATTTTAGATAAAGGAATTTAGTGTAGTCTTTTTCTTAGTTTTTCATAATAGAATTTTTCTCTATAGATATCACAATAGAAGCATGGAGGATTTTTTAACTTCATCTTTAGACTGGCAATACTCAGCTCATTATGTGTCTTTTTATGATTGAAAAATTAGTTTCTTCCATTGTCATGCTCCATTGGTGCCATGTTTGAATAATCTAGACTAGAATGACTTTTGTTCTATATATCCATTTAGTTTTGGAGGTTCACATCTAGATCTGATGTGTTTTTGAACATTGTTTCACTGTATCAAACCATCTATCCAACACCATCACCCGAGCTATCCAACACCATCACCCAAGTTATTCAACATCAAACCTACATTTCATTAACATGTTTACATCTACATTGAATTTATTATATGTGATCTCCATTAGTTGTCTTGATGTTGAAGATGAAATGAATTCAATAGCAGCTAGAGACTCATGTTTCTCCATGTAGTGATTTCATTGATCCTAAGTTTCAATTCCCTAGTGAGAATAATGTAAGAGACTCTGATAAATTCATAAATTATTCAACATCTCAAGAAAGAGAGTAGTCTATCCATGGTGAAGAGGATTGCATGATCGGCTCATGGATTTTGGTCAGATGTTAAGTTTTGTAATGCTTGTAATACATGAATCCTCCAACACACTATTAAAAAAAAGTGTTACATGCTTTCATGCAAAAGGCTCGCGTGTTGGTCAATGGTTAGTAGATATTGGTTAGTCAATTTTTTTAGTTATATTTTTATATATTTTTTGTTTGTCAGAGTTTTTTTTAAAAAAAATCTAAAAGGTTAATGCATTTAGTTTTTGGTCTTTTAGAATTCTGATTTCATATTTATTAAAAATTATGGTTATTATTTAGAGTCAAATTATTTAGTCATTATAAAATTCAAAAGTCTTAAGTTTTGGTTTTATTTCTAATAATATATTTTTAGCTAAATTAGAAATTAGTGTTAAGTTTTGTTTATTGTATTATTTTTCAAAACCCTTTTATTAGGTTATTATAAAAATGCCATTTAGTTTATCAAATCCAATCTTTAACTAGATTTTGAATATTAGTCATTCTGTTAGTAAGGGATTTTATAGTTTAAACTTTTTTATTATTATTGGGTCCATACATAAAAAATTCTTAAAAAAGTCAAAATTTGTAATAGTTAATGTTTGTGTCAAGTGTGTTCAATTCATCAAAGTAAAAGTCATGTATGTCAGCTAGTCATCAAAGTTGAATCCCTTCTTATACATGGATGTATTTTTGCTTGTACATGATTTCCACATTGTGGAGGGGGATTTTCCTCAAAAATTTCATGACTTCATCAGTTGAGTAAGCATTGAAGACATACTGGAGGCTAGAAAATACATGGAGGAAGGAGGTCTTTTAATGACCTCTCATCAATCACCAATGATGGGGCCACATATAACTTTGGTGACATAGTGTGGTGTGTTATTGTTAGTTTTATGAAATTTTTAATTATGTTGTATCTTTTAGAATAAAAATAGAAGAGAAATGCACATTCATGTAGAGTAATGTGTGTACAATTCTAACCCTGATTATCTTTTGTGAAGACATTGTGAAAGGATAAAAAGAACCAATGTAAGTTAGTTCATGGATCTTGAAAGGGTTTATGGTGGATCTAGAAAATCTTAAGAGGTGAACAGTGTTTTGGCAATAGCTAGAAGAGTAGCTACTATAGATATCTCATGACTACATTAATTCTTTATAGAGATGAAAATTTGTGACACATTCATTATGATCACCTAATGTAAATATGGGATTTGTTCCTTTACATAATTATGGTCATGTGCAACAATATTATGTTAGTAATATGTAGACCTATGTGTATGTGGTGGTATATAATTATGTTTATGCCAAATTCTTGGAGGTAGATGTTTTTGTTCATTTCAAGGTTTGTGATAAACTTGTAAAACCATGAGAGGAGTGAGACTGTTTTTATCAAGGTCATGAGCCAAATAAGGCATGTTACAAGAGATGAGCATACTGAAAATAAGAGTGTGAATGTTTTTGAACCATGTAAAAACTATGAGGGGAATGTTAATAATAGCTTTTACATTTATGTAATATTGAGTATTTACTAAGAGATAAATAGTTATATGTTAATGGGAATATTTTTGTATAAAAATATTAAGATTATTAGTTAGAATATATATATTAAGATATATTTTTATAACAATATATTATGTGTTTAATTAGTGGGATTTGGGTGAGAAAATAATGGAGAGAATTTATAAAAAATACATTTCCTATATATGTGTGTAATATCCCAGATGATTAATTAATAAGAATTAAAGAATTCAGTGTGGAAAAAATAATATATTTGTGTTGAATTAAAATTCCCTATGTAAGTTTAGTTTTATTATTCTATGCATGAGAGTAATCTAAGTTAAAACTCTTCAAATACCTATAAGTCCTATAGGGCCCCAAATGGAATGCATAATTGTTTCCCTTTAAAGAGATAACCTTCTTGTATATGATACACACCATGAATAGTATATGTCCCACTTATTAATAGATTCTTGCACTACTTAACTATCTTGCCAAAATATGGATCAATATCATATAATTATTTGATATCCTCAAATCCAATTACTTCACTCACCATAATAGTTAATAAAGCTACTCTTTTACTCAATGCATCAGCTATCTAATTCTATTTTCATGATTTATGTTTCAACAAAAAAGTATACCCCTTCAAAAAAGACACCCACTTTGCATGCCTACTATTAAACTTATTTTGTATATTCTCATACTTTAAATCCTCATGATCTACAAATAGGATAAACTCCGTAGGCACTAGGTAATGCCTCCAATGCCTTAATGCTTGTATGATTTCATATAGTTCAACATCATAGGTAGAATACTATTTTTTACCTCGTTCAATTTCTCAATGAAATATGTTATTGGTTTTCCATCTTGACTCAACATAACACCAATTCCCATAAATGAAGCATCACAATCAGCCTCAAACACTTTGTTAAAATCTAGTAATGCTAAAATTAGTCTTTCCATAATCTTATTCTTAAAAAATTCAAAGATTTTTGTGGTTGCTCTAGTTCATGCAAATTTCTTCCATCTCATGCAATATGTTATTCATACTATAATACTACTAAAATTTTTAATAAATTTTCTGTAAAAATTGCTAAACCATGGAAAATTCCTACCTTTATAATGCTTTTTGGAATAAGCCAATCAATAATTGACTTTATCTTTTCTTCATACATTCTCACATCATCTATTGAAACTATAAATCTCAAAAATACCAAACTATTCTGCATAAACCTACACTTTTTCAAATTCGCATACAACTTCTCCTTTCTCAATAAATCTAGTACCATTCTCAAATGTTGTAAGCATTCTTATTTAGTCTTACTTAATATCAAAATATCATCAAAATAAATAACCACAAACTTATCGATAGATTCTCTTAGCACTGCATTCATCATCCTCATAAATGTGCTATGTGCATTAGATAATCTAAAGGGCATCACCATCCACTCATATAATCCATCCTTAGTCTAAAATGCAATTTTTCACTCATCTACTTTATGAGTGAAAATTTAATAATAAACACTCCTTAGATCAATCTTTATAAAATATTTTACTCATGCAAACACATACATCATATCATCTAAATGAATTATATGAAATCTATACTTTATTATAAATTTATTAATGGGTCTACTATCCGCACACATTCTTCATCCTCCATATTTATTTAGATTTAACAATGTTGGTGTTGCACATAGACTCAGACTCTCTCTTATTATCTTCTTTTTTAATAATCTAGTTACTTGTTTATTTAATTATGTATGTTCTACTGGACTCAACTTACAAGTTGCTTGTTAGGTAGAGATGATCCTAGAATCAAATGAATGTGATGTTGAATATATCTCTTTGGTGGTAAATCATTCGGTAACTCATCAGACATAGCATCTGCATATTATTTCAACACTCTTGCTTCTTCTATTGGTATTTGTACCATTTTCATGTCTTCACTATTTGCCACTAATACATAACATTAACCTGCTACCTTCATATCTTAGATAATTATTTAGTAGAGAACATGTTTTCTATCTTCTCTTCCTCTTTAAGATGTAACAATATTACCTTTCTACCACCTTTCCAAAATGTTTACGTGTTATTTACTCCATGATGAATTAATTTCTTTTCAAATTGCCATGATCTTCCCAATAACACATGAAATACATCCATTGGAATAACATTACACCATATTTCATCATTATAAGTTTTTTATATAGAAAACTTGATTAAGAACCTTTTATCTATAATAACCTCATTCCCTTTCTTAAACCATGAAATCCGATAAGGATTAGGATGATTTTCACATTGAAAATGTAATTTCTCTATCATTTCTTTAGAAACCATATTTTTAGAACTACAACCATCTACAACTATTTTGAATATCTTAGTACCCATCTTCTTCTATGAAGTCCTCCAGAAATGACTTAAAAATTCCATGTCCCTATACAAAGTAATAGTTTTTAGAACACCATGCAATCTCATAATATCATTTGAAAAATAATTCAAGTCTAGTGGCATCATCAATATTCTTACATGTAATGAAATAAACCATTTTAGAAAATTTGTCATCAAAAAAAAAATTGAATAATTACCTCTCTATTTGTTTGGTAATCCCAACACAAAATTAATACTCAAATTTGTCCATGGTCCTCTTAAAACTAGTAATGGCATGTACAGTCTAGTATTTTGTAGATATCCTTTAGCCCCCTAACATATCCCACACATAGAAACATTCTATATCACATCTCTCTCTTCATATTTGGCCAAAAATACTTTTTCTCCACCAAAGTTGACTTCATCTTACCAAAATGTTTAGCCAAGCCTCCAATATGTCATTCTCTCATTATATTGTCTCTTAGAGACCCAACTAGAATGCATAATTATTTATTTTTAAAGATATAACCTTATTGTATAAGATACTCACTATGAATAGTATTTATGCCACTTAGTAATGGATTCTTTCAATACTCAACTACCTTACCAAAATAGGGATTAGTATCATACAATTGTTTGATAACTTCAAATCTAACTACTTCACTCACCAAAGTAGTTAATAATGCTACTGTTCTGCTCAATTCATCAACTACCTAATTATGTTTTATTGATTTATGTTTTAACACAAATGTATACTCATAAAAAAAAGATACCCACTTAGCATGCCTACTATTCAACTTCTTTTGTGTATTCACATACTTCAAAGCTTCATGATCTGTAAATAAGATAAACTCTTTAGGCACTAGCTAATGCCTCCAATGTCTTAATGCTTTTACAATTGTATATAGTTCAACATTAAAGTTAAAATAATTTATTCTTACCTTATTCAATTTCTCACTAAAATATGTTATTGGCTTTCCTTCTTAACTCAACACAACACCAATTCTCAAAAACAAAGCATCACAATCAATCTCAAACACTTTGTTAAAATCTAGTAATGTTAAAATTGGTCTTTTTGTAATATTCTTTTTCAAAAATTTAAAGCTTTTTGTGGCTGCTCTAATCCATGTAAATTCCTTCCCTCTCATGTAATCGATTATTGGTACCATAATACTATTATAGTTTAAAATAAATTTACTATATTTTTTTTTAAACCATGGAAACCTATTACCTTTGTAATGCTTTTTGGATTGGGCCACTCAATAATTTCCTTTATCTTTTCTTCATCCATTCTCACACCATCTGCTAAAACTAAAAATATCAGAAATTATAAATTATTTTGCATAAACCTACACTTGTTTAAATTTACATACAACTTCTCCATTTTTAATAAATCTAGTACCATTCTCAAATGTTGTAACTATTATTCTTTAGTCTTACTGAATATCAAAATACCATCAAAATAAACAACTATAAAATTACCAATATATTCTCATAGCACTATATTCATAATCCTCTTAAATGTGTTAGGTGCATTAGATAATCTAAAGGGCATCACCATCCACTCATATAATCCATCCCTAGTCTTGAATCCATTTTTCCACTCATCTCATTCATGAATACAAATCTAATAATAACCACTCCTTAAATCAATCTTGGTAAAATATTTTGCTTCTGCAAGCACATCCATCATATCATCTAAATGAGTTATAAGAAGTCTATACTTTATTATAATTTTATTAATGGATCTACTATCCACACACATTCTCCATCTTCCATATTTCTTTGGAGTTAACAATGTTGATGTTTCACATGGACTCATATTCTCCCTTATTAGCTTCTTTCTTAACAATTCACTAACTTGTTTATTTAATTCTACATTTTTTACTAGACTCAACTTATAATTTTTTTGATTCGGTAGAGATGATCTTAGAATCAAATCAATGTGATGTTGAATATCTCTCTTCAGTGGTAAACCATCTAGTAACTCATCAGGCATAACATCTACATAATCTTTTAACAATCTTCTTCTATTAGTATTTTCACTATTTCCATTTCTTTTTTTTTGTCATTAATACATAACACCCTACTACCTTCATATCTTGGATAAATTATTTAGTAGAGAGCATATTTTCTATCTTTTCTTCTTTTTTAGGAAGTAACAATATTACCTTTGTACCACCTTTCCCAAATGTATATATGTTCTTTTCTCTATTATGAATTACTTTCTTATCAAATTTCCACAGTCTCCCTAATAACACATGGCATGCATCTATCAAAATAAAATTACAACATATTTCATCATTATAATTTTTTCCTATAGAAAACTTGATTAAGCACATTTTATCTAAAATAAACTCATTCCCTTTCTTAAACCATGAAATCTGATAAGGATCATGATGTTTTTCACATTAAAAATGCAATTTCTCTATCATTTCTTTACAAACCATATTTTCACAACTACCACCATCTACAACTATTTTGCTTACCTTTCCACCCAAAGTATATCTTGTTCAATTTGTTTTTGATTATATCCATGCATCAACAACTTATTTATTATACACTTGTTACTTGCTTGGAGTGATCATTCTTCTTCTCATCATGAGATTCTCTCCAACATTTACTAGTGTAATTTCAATATTTTGCTCTTCTATCTCAGCCTCAACTAGATTCACTTTTGGTTGATCCTCTTGCCTCCTTTATTGGTCATGATAATGCAAACACTCAAATGACATGTGATGTTATTCTCCACGTATATAATAAACATAAGATTTACACTGATTCGATAACTATATGCTAACACCACCATAACCTCATCCTCTCTAAAACCTCATTCTTTTTTGTTGGTATTGAAACTCTTGCCTATTCTCATCTTGTCTTTCAACACCATGTGATGATTTACCTCTATTAGTATTATACCCACCTATGGTGCTATTAAAACCATATCATCCCCTTATTGGAGGGGATACGCCTATTTTTCGACCAAGAGATATTCTTCTAAAATTCTATCTATTTTGTTTTTTCTATCTTTAAAGCTAATTGATAAGCCTCTTCCATGCTAAGTATTATATGCATGCTTAATTTATTTTGAATATTAAATTTCAAACCATTTACATACCTTTTATCCATCTATTTTTTTGTTTCATCATGCTCCACTCATATGAAAAGCTTATAAAAACTCATCTATATACTCTTGTATATTGTGATCCATTTCCTCAAATTTTGGAATCTTTTCTATAAGGTTTGTGTATAATCCATAGGAAGAAATGTCTCCTTCACCTTATTTTCCATATTTTTAAAAAAATTAATCCTCTCCTTACCTTTTCTCTATCTCTATTTCTACAAGTGATCCCACTAAATCATTGCATGACATTTTAATTTTGTGCACGCAGACTTTACCTTCTTATCTTCTCTCATGGTCTTCTAATCAAAGAGATTTTCCATGATATTCATCCATTCTATCAACTCCTCTAGTTTTAAACTACCTCCATAATCTGGAACATCAACCTTGATTCCTTTATTTCTTTCTTCTAAAACATAAACCATCATCTCTTCTATTGATGGTGGCAGATCTTATTTTTTTCTTCTTGCTAAATTTTTTCATCACAATCTGTGTCTTTCTAAGCTTTATAATTACCTTGTCTTTTTCTTTGATTTATTATAACCTATATTAATTATTGTACTTGAATCTACATCTATTGTATAGTGTAGTTCATCTACCTAATACGTCTTCATCCTCTCACCATTTCTTACTCCTCCAAGATTCAACCTTAATCTGATATCAATTAATGAACCAAATTTTTATCAAGACCAATATTACAATAGGCCAACATCTAAAACAATAACTTAGAATTGATTCATATTGATTGAATTAAAATAATTACAAGATCATGCATAAATAATACTCAACTTGAAATTAGTTTTGACATGAAAAATTAAAAAAAAAAAAACTAAATTCTAATAATAACTTCTATTTTTAACCATTGTTATTTTTAGTAAGCTTTTCATGTAAGTGCGTGCAACTCTAAAAATATCTCAAAATAATCTAAACACTAAAATTATTCAATAGGATAAATTTTAACTGAAGTTCATGTTTGGTCATAAAAATATGAAAATTTTAAAAATAAAAAACAAATCCTTAAAAAATCATTAAACTGTAATTTTGGACCCTTAGATGGTCTCATTTAGACTCCATTTTTTTTCAAAAAATGCTTATAAATGGAAGGAGCCACTTAGGCTAGATTTGATTTTTTTTTTTTTGTTAAAATCATTTTTTCTTGTGGAAGAGCTCAAACAGATCTATGGATCAAAATTTATGGTCTCCAAAGTTTGGCCTATTTTTTCTGCATCATTCTCCTCTTGTTGAAAATAACTCAACACCTATGAATTTCCTTGATTATATTTCTATCATTTTTCCTTATCAATCTTATTTAAATCCCATTATATAATCTAAGTGTTGTCTTCTTTTTTTAATCCTTTCTACTAGAATAGATACCTATTATAGTTATCTTACCTTGTGCTCATTGTCTTCATATCCAAAACTTGCACTATCTTTTCCTTCTTATTTTGAATCAGTTGTTGTCAATTTAATTATTTATCTTCATTACCTTCACCATATTCTCCATAGAATTCTTATAAATCTAAAATATTAAATACTATAAATATATCAAAATTTTATGGTAAACTCACCTCATAAGCATTCTCATTGAGTTTTTTCATAATTTTCTATGGATCAATTTTATTATACTTCAACTTGTTATACATACCTTTTGGAAATTTTTCTTTCCTCAAGTAAACCTTTACCAAATCTCCTTAAAATACCATGGATCTTCTTCTAACATGTGTTAATGCTCTATATTTTTCATTACTTTCCTAAAAAGTTCTTCTTACTCATTGTAACTATTGCATATGCTCGACAAATATATTTGCCTCATCACTAATTCAATTTGCAAGTGGTAATTGTACCAAATTTAAAATACCCATACAAATTTTTCTATAAATAATTTGAAATAGTGATTTTCTTGTTGATCTATTCATTGTACTATTATATGCAAACTCAACTTGTGGGAAAACCAAGTCTCATTACTTGGGCTTATATCCAACTATGCATCTTTCTAAAACTTCTATTCACAACTTCTATATATCTATCTATTTATGGGTGATATACACTATTTAATGATATCTTAGTATCCATATTCTTATACAATGTCTTCCTAAAATAACTTAAAAATTTCATGTTTCTATCTGAATTAATAGTTTTTAGAACACCATTCAATCTCACAATATCCTTAAAAAAATAATTATGCAACTCTAGTGGCATCATGAATTTTCTTATATGTAATGAAATAAAACATTTTAAAAAATCTATCACCAACAACAAAAATTGAATAATTAACTCTTTATGTGTTTGGTTATCCCAACACAAAATCCATACTCAAATCTATCCATGGACCTCTTGGAACATGTAATGGAATGTATAGTCCAATATTTTATACATGTCCTTTAGACACTTGACATATCCCACACCTAGAAACATTATTTATCATATATCTCTTCATATCTAGACAAAAATAATTTTTCTCCATTAAATTTATTGTTTTCAACTTATCGAAATGTTGAGCCAAACCTCACTATGTTATTCTCTTATTATGTTGTATCTTAGAGACCCAACTGGAATGCATAATTATTTATTTTTAAAAATATAACCTTCTTCCACAATATACTCACCATGAATAGTATCTATCCCACTTATTAATGGATTCTTTCACTACTTAACTACCTTACCAAACTATGGATCAATATCATATAATTTTTTGATAGCTTCAAATCTAACTACTTCACTCACCATAGTAGTTAATAATGTTACTCTTCTGCTTAATGCATCAACTACCTAATTATATTTTCTTGACTTATGTTTCAACACAAATGTATACCCATGCAAAAATGACACCCACTTGACATGCCCACTATTCAACTTCTTTTGTGTATTCACATACTTCAAAGCCTCACGATCTGTAAATAGGATAAACTCCTTAGGCACTAAGTAATTCCTCCAATATCTTAATTCTTTTACAATTGCATATAGTTCAACATTAAAGGTAGAATAATTTGTTCTTAACTCATTGAATTTATTACTAAAATATGTTATTGGCTTTCCTTCTTGACTCAACACAACACCAACTCCCACAAATGAAGCATCACAATCAACCTCAAACACTTTGTTAAAATATGGTAATGATAAAATTGGTATTTTCATATTTTTTTAAAAAAAAATTCAATGATTTTTGTGGCTATGCTAGTCCATGCAAATTATTTCCCTCTCATGCAATTTGTTATTGGTGCCACAATACAACTAATTAAAAAAAAAAAAAAAAAAAACTGTAAAAAGCTAATAAACCATGAAAAATTCTTACCTCTATGATGCTTTTTGAAATAGGCCACTCAACAATTTATTTTATCTTTTATTCAACCATTCTCACACCATATATTGAAACTACAAATCTTAGAAATACCAAATAGTTATGCATAAACCTGCACTTCTTCAAATTCACATACAACTTATCATTTCTTAACAAATCTAGTATCATTCTCAAATATTGTAAGTGTTCTTCTTTAGTCTTATTGAATATCAAAATAAACAACTACAAACTTACCAATATATTCTCATAATACTGTATTCATCATCTTCATAAATGTTCTAGGTGCATTATATAATCCAAAGGGCATAACCATCCACTCATATAAGCCATCTCTAGTCTTGAATGAAGTTTTACACTCATCTAATTCACAAATTACAATTTGATAATAACCAATCCTTAGATCAATCTTGGTAAAATATTTTTCTCCTACAAGCACATCTATTATATCATCTAAATGAGTTATAAGAAATATATATTTTTTTATAATTTTATTAGTGGCTCTACTGTCCACACACATTCTACATCCTCCATATTTCTTTTGATTTAATAATGTTATTATTGCAGATGGACTCATAGTCTCCCTTATTAACTTCTTTGTTAACAATTCAATAAACTATTTATTTAATTATGCATGTTTTACTAGACTCAACTTATAAGTTGCTTGATTGGGTAGAGATAGTCCCATAATTAAATCAATGTGATGTTGAATATCTCTCTTCGATGGTAAACCATCTAGTAACTCATCAGACATAACACCTGTATATTCTTTCAACACTCTTGCTTCTTTTATTGGTATTTTCACCATTTTCATGTCTTCATTCTTGCCACTATTACATAAAAACAACATGCTACCTTCATATCTTGGATAAATTATTTAGTAGAGAGCATGTTTTCTATCTTCTCTTCCTCTTTGGGAGGTCAAAAATATTACATTTGTAACATTTTTCCAAATCATGTACATGTTATTTTCTCCATGATGAATTACTTTCCTACCAAATTTCCATCATCTTCCCAATAACACATGGTATGCATCCATTAGAATAATATCACACCATATTTTATCATTATAAGTTTTTCCTATAGAAAAATTGATTAAGCACCTTTATCTACTATAAAATCATTCCTTTTCTTAAACCATGAAATATGATAAGGATTAAGATTGTTTTCATATTTCAACTATAGTTTCTCTATCATTTCTTTAAAAACCATATATTTACAACTACCACCATCTATAATTAATTTGCATACTTTTTCACCTAAATTACATCTTGTTCTTTAAATGTTTGATCATATACATGTATCACCACCTTCTTTATTCGTCACTTGTTCCTTTATTTGAGTGATCATTATTCTTCTCATCATGAGATTCTCTCCAACACCTGCTAGTGCAATTTTAGTATTTTTCTATACTATTTTAGTCTCAACTAGATTCACTCTTGGGTGATCTTCTTGCCTCATTTCATGGTCTTGATAATACAGATACTCAAATTCTTTGTGACCTTATTCTTCATATTTATAAAAAACATAAGATCTACACTAATTCAAGAACCATCCTCTAACACCACTATAACCTCATCCTCTCTTAAACCCTTTTCCTCTTTATTGGTATTGAAATTCTTACCTATTCTCATCTTGTCTTTCTACACCATGTGATGATTCCCATCTATTAGTATTAGACCCACCTCTGGTGGTATTAAAACCACTTTGTCCTTTTATTAGAGGGGATCGACTTCTTCTTGGACTAAAAGATGTTCTAATTTTATTTTATTTTTTGGCCTTCAAAGCTAATTGATAAACCTCCACCATGCTAAGTATTCTATGCATGCTTAATTCATCTTAAATAGTAAATTTTGAACCATTTACATACCTTGAATCCATCTTCTCTTTTGTTTCATCAAGTTCCACTTGTATGTAAATCTTACAAAACTCATCTGTATATTCTTGTATATTGTGATCCTTTTCCCTCAAATTCTAGAATCTTCTGTATAGGGTTAGTGTATAATCCATAGGAAGAAATTTCTTCTTCAACTTCTTATCCATATTTTTCAATGAAATAATCTTCTCTTTACCTTTTCTCTATCTCTCTTCCTTTACGTAATCCCACCAAATCATTTCATGACCTTTCAATTTCATGCATACAAACTTTACCTTCTTGTCTTCTCTCATAGTCTTCTACTCAAAGAATTTGTCCATGCTATCATCAAATTTATCAACTCATTTGGTTTTAAATTACCTCCATAATTTGGAACATCAACCTTGATTCCTTAATTTAACTTCTAAATCTTGAAGCATCCTCTATTATATCAATGGTGACTGATCTTGTTGTTCTTCTTGTTTAATTTCTTTATCATGATCTGTGTCTTTCTCGACTACATCACCACCTTGTCTTCTTCTTTGATTGGTAATAACATCTATTAATTATTTCACTTGCCTTTATATCTCTTTTATAGTCTAGTTCATGGACATAACACCTCCTTGTCCGCTTACCATTTCTTACGCCTCTAAGATTCAACCTTGCTCTAATACTAGATGATGAACCAAGTTTCTATCAAGACCAAAATTATAATAGGCCAAGGTCTAAAATAATAAATTTGAATAAATTTGTATTGATTGAATTAAAATAATTAAAATACCATTCATTAATAATCTTAAACTCAAAATTAGAGTTGACATGCAAAATTTAAAAAAAAAAAAAGAACTAAAATCTAAAAATATTTCTATTTTTAGTATTTTATATTTTTAGTAAGTTTTGCATGCAAGTGTCTGTAGCTCTAAAAAATACCTAAAATAATTTATAAACTAAAATTATCCTACAATATGAATTTCAACTAAAGTTCATGATTGGTCATAAAAATATGAAATTTCTAAAAATAAAAAAAATCATTAAACTATAATTTTGGATCCTCAAATGATCTCCTTTGGACTCAAATTGTTTTGGTAAAATGCCTATAAGTGGAAAGATAAAATTAATAATATAAAAAACATTGATATGGTCATTTTGGTGTGTGGAATAAATTAAATAGAGATACATATCAAAATTTATGGCTCCAAAAGTTGGCCTATTTTGTTTGCATGATTCTCCTTTGTTTGAAAACAAATTAGTTCCTACAAGTTGACTTAATTGTAATATTTATATTTTTGTTTTTCAATATTATTTAGCTCCTATTCTGTAATATAAGTTTTGTCTTCTTATTTTAATCCTTCTCACTAGACCAAATACATATCACAATTCCCTTGCCTTGTCCCACTGTCTTCATATCTAAAACTTACTTTATATTTTCCATCTTCTTCTTTGGAACCTTATAATACCAATATACTTCTTCATTTTCATCACCTTTACCATATTATCCATGGAATTCATATAAATATGAAACATTAAATACTAAATATATATCAAAATGTTGTGGTAAACTCACCTCATAAGCATTTCTATTGATTTTTTTCACAATTTTGCATGGACCAATTTTCTTGTACTTCAACCTATTGTACGTGCCTTTTGAAAATCTTTATTTATTCAAGTAAACCATTACCAACTTTCCTAATCTTAATACCTTCAATCTTATTTTTACATATACTAATGCATTATATTTCTTATTACATTCTTGAAACTTTTTTCTTACTACTTCATGCAACTACTGCATATGATGTACAAATTCTTCTGTATCATCACTACTTTTATCTACAATTGGTAATTGTATAAAATCTAAAATACCCATATGATTTTTACCATAAATAATTTTAAATGATGATTATTTTGTTAATCTATTCATTGAACTATTATATGCAAAGATTGTGGTAAAGAAAAGTCTCATTGCTTGGGCTTCTCTTTTACTATGCATCTCAACAAATTTTCCAAACTCTCTATTTGTCCATCTATTTGTGGGTGATACACGCTACTAAATTTTAGCTTAGAACTTATATTATTTCATAAAGTCCTCCAAAAATGACTTGTAAATTCAATGTCCCTATCTGAAGTAATATTTTTTCGAACATCGTGTAATCTCACAATATCCTTAAAAAATAATTATACAACTCTAGTGGCACCATTGGTTTTCTTACATGTAACGAAATAAACTATTTTAGAAAATATGTCTAACAAAACAAAAATTAAATCATTACATCTCTATGTGTTTGGTAATCTCAATACAAAATCCACTCTCAAATCTATCCATGGTGCTCTTGAAACTAGTAATGGCATGTATATTCCAGTATTATTTGCATGTCCTTTAGCAACCTAACATATCCTGTACCTAGAAGCATACCTTGTCACATATCTCTTCATCTTTGGCCAAAATACTTTTCTTACACCAAATTTATTGTATTCATTTTACCAAAATGTCCAACCAAGCCTCCACTATGTAATTCTCTTATTATATTATCTCATCGAGACCCCACTAAAATGCATAATTATTTCACTTTGAAGAGATGACCTTATTGTATAAGATACTTACCATTATTAGTATCTATCCCACTTAATAATGTATTCTTGCATTGTTTGACTACCTTACCAAAATATGATTGAGTATCTTATAATTCTTTGATAGCTTCAAATCCAACTACTTCACTCACTATAGTAGTCAATAATCTACTCTTCCACTCAATGCATCAGGTCCCTAATTTTGTTTTCCTAATTTATGGTTCAATAAAAAAGTATAGCCCTATAAGAAATGTACCCACTTTATATGCCTACTATTCAATTTTTTTTTATGTATTCACATACTTCAAAGCCTCATGATCTATAAATAGGATAATCTCCTTAGGCATAAGGTAATGCCTCCAATGTCTTAATGCTTGTACAATTGCATATAATTCAACATCATAGGTAGAATACTTTGTTCTTAACTCATTCAATTTATCACTAAAATATACTATTGGTTTTATTTCCTAACTCAATACAATACCAATTCCCACAAACAAAGCATCACAATTAACTACAAACACTTCCTTAAAATTCGATAATGCTAAAATTGTGCTTTTCATAATCTTTTTATTCAAAAATTCAAAGATTTATGTGCCTCTTCTAGTCCATGCAATTTTCTTCCCTCTCATGCAATATTTTATTGGTGCCACAATACTACTAATATTTTTACTAATTTTTTTGTAAAAAGTTTCTAAACCATAGAAACTTATTACCTCTATAATTATTTTTTGAAATAGGCCACTCAACATTTACCTTTATCATTTCTTCATCCATTCTCACACCATCTACTAAAACTAAAAATACCAAAATGTTTGGCATAAACTTGTACTTCTTCAAATTTGCACATAGCTTTTCCTTTCTTAACAAATCCAGTACTATTCTCAAATGTTGTAAGTGTTCTTATTTAGTCTTATTGAATATAAAAATATCATCAAATAAATAACTAAAAAATTGCTAATACATTCTTGTAACATAATATTCATCATCCTCATAAATGTTCTAGGTACGTTAGATTATCTAAAGGGCATCACCATCCACTCATATAAGCCATCCCTTTTCTTGAATGTAGTTTTCCACTAATCTCCTTTATGAATTCAAATCTGATAATAACCACTCCTTAGATCAATCTTTGTAAAATATTTTGCTCCTACAAGTACATCCATCATATCATCTAAATGAGGTATATGAAATCTATACTTGATCATAATTTTATTAATGGCCCTACTATCCACACATAGTCTCCATCCTCCATCTTTCTTTGGAATTAACAATGTTTGTGTTTCATATAGACTCATAATATCCCTTATCAAATTTTTTCTTAACAATTCAGTACCCTGTTTATTTAATTTTACATGTTTTACTAGACTCATACTCTAAGCTACTTGATTGGGTAGAGATGATCCTAGAAATTGATCAATGTAATGTTAAATATATCTCTTTAGTGGGAAACCATCTATTAACTCATCATGGAAAAAAATTGCATATTCTTTCAACACTCTTGCTACTTCTGTTGGTATTTGCACCATTTATGTGTCTTCATTATTTGTTACTAATATATAATAACAACCTGATACCTACATATCTTGAACAATTATTTTAGTATAGAGAATGCTTTTTGTCTTATCTTCCTCTTTAAGAGGTAAAAAAGCTATTTTTGAACCATATTTCCAAAAAGTGTATGTGTTTTTTTCTCCATCATAAATTACTTCTCTATCAAATTGCCATGGTATCCCTAATAACACATGACATGAATCCATCAGAATAACATCACACCATATTTCATCATTATAAATTTTTCCTATATAAAACTTGCTTAAGCACCTTTTATCTACTATAATCTCATTTTCTTTCTTAAACCCTGAAATCTGATAAGGGATAAGATGCTTTTCACATTTGAAATATAGTTTTTCTATCATTTCTTTAGAAACCATATTTTCATAACTACCACCATCTATAATTAGTTTGCATACCTTTCCACCCAAAGTACATCTTGTTCAAAAAAATTTCCTTCCTTGTTTCTTCTTTGGAGTGATAATTGTTATTCTCATCATGAGATTCACTCCAACATATACTAGTGCAATTTTACTATTTTGCTCTTTTATCTTAGCCTCAACTCTAATCACTCTTAGATGATCCTCTTATCTCATTTTATGGTTTTGATAATGTAGACGCTCAAATTCCATGTTCCCTTCTTCTCCACATCTATAACAAACATAAGATCTACACTTATTCGGGAACAATCGTCTACCACCACCATAACTTCATCCTCTCTGAAACCCTCTTCCTCTTTGTTGGTATTGAAACCCTTACCTATTCTCATTTTGTCTTTCTAAAACATGTGATGATTCACCTCTATTAGTATTAGACCCACCTCTAGTGGTATTAAACCCACATCATCCCCTTATTGGAGGGGGTTCACAACTTCTTAGACAAAGAAATGTTCTTCTAAAATTCTATCTATTTGTTTTTATTCTATCTTTAAAGCTAATTAATAAGCTTCCTCTATGATAAGTATTATATGCATGCTTAATTAATATTGAATAGTAAATTTTAAACCATTTACATATCTTATAGTCATCTTACCTTTTATTTAATCATGCTTCACTCATATGAAAATCTTATAAAACTCATCTATATACTCTTATATACTGTGATCCTTTTACCTCAAATTTTAGAATCTTTTATATAGGTTTTGTGTATAATCCATAAAAATAAATTTCTCCTTCAACTTTTTTTCCATCTTTTTCCATAAATTAATCTTCTCTTTACCTTTTTTTTGTCTCTCTTTTTGCAGTTGATCCCACCAAATCATTGTATGATCTCTCTTTTTTATGCATGCAAACTTTACATTCTTATCTTTTCTCATATTCTTCTACTTGAAGAACTTTTCAATAATATTCATCAAATTTGTCAACTCCTCTAGTTTTAAAATGCCTCCATAATATAGAATATAAACCTTAATTCCTTAATTTATTCCTTCTAAATTCTGAACCATCCTCTTTTCCATTGATGGTCACTGATCTTATTCTTCTTCTTCTTGTTGAATTTATTCATCACAATCTATGTCTTCCTCGGCTTCATCACCACCTTATCTTATTATCTGATTGGTGATAACATTTTTTAATTATTGCACTTGCATATACAACTCTTTTATAGTCTAATTTATCTATGAAATACCTCCTCATCCTCACACCAATTCTTATTTCTCTAAGATTCAACCTTGCTCTGATACTAGATAATGAACCAAATTTTTATCAAGACCAAAATTACAATAGACTAAGATCTGAAGCAATAACTTAGAATTGATTCATATTGATTGAATTTAAATAATTAAAATACCATGTATAAATAAACTTCAACTCATAATTAGAGTTTACATCTAAAATTTAAAAAAAAAACTAAAATATATAAAAAAAATTTAACAACTATTATTTTTAGTAAGTTTTGAATGCAAGTGCATGCAGCTCTAAAAATATCCTTACATAATCTAAACACTAAAATTATCTTATAGGATGAATTTAAAATTAATTTCATTTCTTATCATAAAAATATATAATTTATTAAAAAAAAATTAAAAAAAAAAAAAAAAAAAAAAAAAAAATCTTAAAATCATTAAACTACAATCTCAGACCCTGAAATGGTCTTTTTTGGCCTCATTGTTTTTATAAAAATACCTCTAAGGGGAAAGAGTGTCTTAGGATAGGATTTTTTTTTTAATATGGTCGTTTTGACACATGGAAGAGCTCAAACAGAATTATGGATTGAAATTTATGGCCTTTATAAGATGGCCTATTTATTCTTTATCATTCTCCTCTAGTTGAAATCAACTCAACTCTTACGCGTTACCTTGATTATACTACTACCATTTTTCTTAATCAATATTGTTTATCTTCTATTATATTATACATGTGTTGTCTTCTTGATACAATCCTTTTTCACTAGACCAAATATCTGTTATAATTCCCTTGCCTTATGCTCACTATCATCATATCTAAGATCCACACTACCTTTTCCTTCTTCTTTGGAACTTGTTGTTTTCAATTTATTCATCTTCATCACCTTTACCATATTATCCATAGAATTCATATAAAATTAAAACATTAAATACTAGAGATATATCAAAATTTTGTGGTAAACTCACCTCATAAACATTGTCATTGATTTTCTTCACAATTTTACACGGACCAATTTTATTATACTTCAACTTGTTGAACGTGCATTTTGAAAATATTTATTTATTCAAATAAACCATTATCAACTCTCCTTAAAATATATTGGATATTCTTTTGAAATCTTTTAAATCTTTCTATTTCTCATTACTTTCATGTAGTGTTCTTCTTACTCCTTAAAACTATTGCATATGCTCTACAAATGTTTCTGTATGATCACTAATTCAATCTACAATTGGTAATTATACAAAATATAAAATATCCATAGGATTTCTCTCATAAAAAAATTGAAATGATGATTTTCTTGTTGATTTATTCACTAAATTGTTATATGGAAACTCATCTTCTAGTAAAACTAAGTCCCATTGCTTGGGATTCTCTCCTACTATGCATCTCAATGAATTTCTCAAACTCCTATTCATAAATTCTATCTGTCCATCTATTTATGGGTGATATGCACTCATAAATTGTAGCTTAGTACCCATTTATTTTTATAAATTCCTCTATAAATGACTTAGAAATTTAGTGTCCCTATCTGAAGTAATAGTTTATGGAACACCATGCAATCTCACAATATCCTTAAAAAGTAATTCTACAACTCTAGTGGAATCATTAGTTTTATTACATGCAATGAAATGAACCATTATATAAAATCTATCTACAATAATAAAAATTAAATCATTACCTCTCCATGTGTTTGGTAATCCCAACACAAAGTCCATACTACAATTTACCAATGGTCCTCTTGGAACCAGTAATGACATGTATAATTCGATATTTTATGCATGTCCTTTAGCCACCTGGCATATTATTTATCTAGAAACATACCTTGTCACATCTTTCTTCATATTTGACCAAAAATAATGTTCTTCCACCAAAGTTATTATCTTCCTCTTACCAAAATGTCAAACCAAGGCTCAAATATTATATTGTCTCATGGGGACCCAAATAGAGTGCATAATTATGTCCCTTTGAAAAGATAATCTTCTCATATAAAATAATCACCATGAATAGTATTTGTTCCACTTATTAATGGATTCTTCCACTGCTCAACTACCTTGCTAAAATATGGATCACTATCATATAATTCTTTGATAGCTTCAAATCCAACTACTTCACTCACCATAGTAGTTAATAATGCTACTCTTCTACTCAATGCATTAGCTACCTTTTTCCTTATTTATGTTTCAAAATAAAATTATACCCTTAAAAGAAAGATGCCCACCTTACATGCCTACTATTCAACTTCTTTTGTGTATTCACATACTTTAAATCCTCATGATATGTAAATAGAATAAACTCTTTAAGTACTAGGTAATGCCTCCAATGTCTTAATTCTTGTATAATTGCATATAGTTCAACATTATAGGTAGAATAAATTTTTCTTGCCTCTTTTAATTTTTCACTAAAATATGCTATTAGCTTTCTTTTTTCACTCAACACAACACCAATTCCCATAAATGAAGCATTACAATCAACCTCAAACACTTTGTTAATATTTGGTAATGTTAAAATTGGTCTTTTCATTATTCTTCAAAAATTCAAGTCTTTCTATTATTGCTCTATTCCATTCAAATCCCTTCCCTCTCATGCAATCTATTATTGGTGCCATAATACTACTAAAATTTTTAATAAATATTTTTCAAAATATTGCTAAACCATGAAAAATTCTTACCTCTATAATGCTTTTTGGAATAGACCAATCAAAAATTGCCTTTATCTTTTCTTCATCTATTCTAAAACCATCTACTAAAACTATAAATACCAAAAATACTAAATCATTTTTCATAGATCTATACTTTTTAAAATTTGTATACAACTTCTCCTTTCTTAACAAATCTAGTATCGTTCTAAAATATTATAAATGTTCTTCTTTAGTCTTATTGAAAATCAAAATATCATCAAAATAAACAACCATAAACTTACCAATATATTCTCATAGAATTTTATTTATCATTATCATAAATATGCTAGGTACATTAGATAATTTGAAGGGCATCACCATCCACTCATATAAGTCATCCCTAGTCTTGAATGATTTTTTCCACTCATCTCCTTCATGAATTCAGATATGATAATAAAAACTCCTTAGATCAATCTTAGTAAAATATGTTGCTCCTATAAGCACATCCATCATATCATCTAAATGAGGTATATTAAACCTTTACTTTATTATGATATTATTAATTATTCTACTATACACACACATTCTCCATCCTCCATCTTTTTTTGGAGTTAAAATTTTTGGTATTGCACCTATATTCATACTCTCCCTTATCAAATTCTTTCTCAATAATTTAATAACCTATTTATTTAATTCTACATGTTCTACTAGAGTCATCCTATAAGTTAATTGATTGGGTAGCGCTGATCCTAAAATCAAATCAATGTGATGTTGAATATCTCTCTTCAGTGGTAAACCATTTGGTAACTCATTAGGCATAACATTTTCATATTATTTCAACACTCGTTCTACTTTTATTAATATTTGTACCATTTCTATGCATTCATTCTTTACTACTAATACATAACAATAACCTACTACCTTCATACATTGGATAAATTATTTACTAGAGATCATGGTTTCTGTCTTATCTTCCTTTTTTAAAAGGTAAAAAAACTACCTTTGTACCACCTTTACAAAAAATTTACATGTTGTTTGCTCCATTATGAATTAATTTTCTATCTAATTACCATGGTCTCCACAATAACACTTGGCATTCATCCATGAAAATAACATCACGCCATATTTCATCATTATAAAAATTTTCCTATAGAAAAGTTGATTAAGAACCTTTTATCTATGTAACCCCATTCCCTTTCTTAAACCATGAAATTTGATAAGGATTAGAATGTTTTTCAAATTATAAATGTAGTTTCTCTATCATTTATTTATAAACCATATTTTTACAACTACCACCATCTTAAATTACCTTACATACCTTTACACTCAAAGTACATCTTGTTAGAAAAATGTTTGATTGTATCCATGCATCACCACCTTCTTTATTTTACATTTTTTCTTTTCTTAGAGTGATTATTCTTATTCTCATCATGAGATTCTTTCCAACATCTGCTAGTGCAATTTTAGTATTTTGCTCTTCTATCTCAGCCTCAACTAAATTCACTCTTGGATGGTCCTCTTGCCTCCTTATTGGTCTTGATAATGCAAACACTCAACTTCCATGTGCCCTTCTTCTCCACATATATAAAAAAACAAATGATCTATGTTGATTCAAGAATCATCCTCTAGCACCACAATAAATTCATCCTCTCTGAAACCCTCTTCCTCTTTATTGGTATTGAAACTTTTGCCTATTATCCTCTTGTCTTTCTATACCATATGATGACTCACCTCTATTAATATTAGACCCACCTATTGTGGTATTAAACCCACCTCATCCCCTTATTAGACCAAGAGACATTCTTATAAAATTTTGTCTATTTTGTTTTTTTCTACCTTCAAAGGTAATTGATAAGCCTCCTCCATGCTATGTATTTTATGAATGTTCAATTCACCTTGAATAGTAAATTTCAAATCATTTACATACCTTACAACCATATAATTTTATATTTTATTATGCTCCACTTGTATGGAAATATTATAAAACTCATCTATATATTCTTGAATACTATGATCCATTTTCCTAAAATTCTATAATCTTCTATATAGGTTTTATGTATAATTCATAGGAAAAAAAATTCCCTTATCTTATTCTCCATATTTTTCCATGATTTAATATTATCTTTACCTTTTCTCTATCTCTCTTTCTGCAAGTGATCCCACCAAATCATTGTATGACATTTTAATTACATGCATGTAAAATTTACCTTCTTGTTTTCTCTCATAGTCTTCCACTCAAAGAAAATATCCATGCTATTCATCCAATCTATCAATTCATTTGGTTTTAAATTTCCTCCATAATCTAGAACATCAACCTCTATCCCTTCATTTTTTCCTTCTAAATCCTGAACCATCCCCTACTTCATTGATGGTGGTTGATCTTGTTGTTATTCTTCTTGCTAAATTTCTTCATCATGATCTATCTTTCTTAGCTTCATTACCACCTCATCTTATTCTTTAATTGGTGATAGCCTCTATTAATTATTGCAGTTATTTCTACATCTCTTTTATAGTTTAGTTCATCTACATAACACCTCTTCATCCTCTCACCATTTCTTACTCCTCTAAGAATCAACCTTGCTCTGGTACCAGATGATGAACTAAATTTTTATCAAGACTAAAATTACAATAGGATAAGATATGAAACAATAAATTAAAATTGATTCATATTTATTTAATTAAAATAAATATCAGACCATGCATAAATAATCCTCAACTTGGAATTAGATTTGACATGCAAAATATTAAAAAAAAACTAAAATCTGAAAAAAACTTCTATTTTTAGCAGTTTTTATTTTCAGTAAGTTTCATATGCAAGCATGTGAAGCTCTAAAAATATCTCAAAATATTTTAAACACTAAAATTAGCCTACAGGATGAATTTAAACTTAAGTTCATGTTTGATCATAAAAATATGATTTTTTAAAAATAAAAAACAAATCTTGTAAAATCACTAAACTATAATTTTGGACCCTTAGATGGTCTCATTTGGCCTCAAATTCTTTTTGAAAAAATGCCTCTAAGTGGAAAGGGTATCTTAAGGCAGGAATAAATTTTTGGATAAGGTCATTTTGGCATGTGGAAGAGCTCAAACAGAGCTACATATCAAAAGTTATGGCCTCTCAAAGTTGGCCTATTATTTGTACATCACTATATATATATATATATATATATATATATATATATATATATATATATATATATATGAAAACTAGATAATTATTACCTCTTCTTTATGTCACAGTTATCAAAATATTAATTGGAATTGTAATTTAAATATTTAATAATTTCTAAATTTTAATAAATTATGTTATCTCAATATATATAACTAGCCTGTTTTAGAATAGTTTTATTCATCCATTTGATTAGGCTAGTCTAACTCCTTACCCCTGAACCAATCACAAAAAATAGATAAACATTTGGTGAGCCCAATCTTTGTGTCTTCTTGTGTAAACCCTAGCTTTCCCTAGGATTTTATAATTTTTTGTTTTCAAATATTAAATATATTTAAAAATTAAATTTAAAATTATCACTATGGAATAAATAATTTAAACTATGGACATATTTATTAGTTATTTGATTGACAACTATTTGATGGTAGTCATTACTTACTAGTTTCCATACATTACTAAATTAATCAAAGGTATTATCTAATGGATAAATCAAATTGGTCAAAATAAAGAGAGAAACTTATAATAGGACAAAAATCAAATTTATATTTTTAACTATTTTTTAAATAATATATAACTAGTATATAGGTGATAATGTACATGCTCTCAACCTTTTGTTCCTCCTAGATCCTATTCATGTAAAAAATACCATCCTACTTGCATTGTTCACCCATGAATTATATTAGATTCTACAGTCCATGCTATTACTACACAAAAAAGGGTTCTCAATGTATCCCATCATTCATTTGTGTACAAATATTTCCTCCTAATCCTAAAATAATAATCAAATATAAAGGATTCGATATTATTGACCAATTATAAAATACTAATGCTAAGATCTCGATCCTATAGATTTTGAAGAAGTCAACTATCTATAAGGATATGTTATATATGACCTTGAATGAAACCTAACTACAAAGTGATATATAAGTAGCTTATTTTGAGGTTATTTTAAAAGATACCAAAAAAAATACAAATCTAATCACTTTTGATCATAAAGATTATAACAACCTCATTGGGTTAGACAGAGAAATATGCAATTTTTTTTTATTGAATAGACACATATATCAAATATATATTACACCATGAAAACCCATAAAACAATAAGAAATACACAAAGTATGATAATAGAAATAAACATAATACATCACATAATATTGATCTCTAATATCATGAGAGTGAACGTCATAATGCAAATATAGAAAGTAGTCACATTAATTTTACTACAATTATAACAAGTCTAAATCCATCATTGTCTAAGTAAAATAATTAGTAATTACAACTCTTCATGACAATCTTCAATGATAAGTACAATACCATATAATATACATATAGATACATGGCTCCCTCAGAACATAGTTCTCAAACTCAAGTATTTATGGCAATCTCAAGTGTCGTCTCAATAAGTAGTACTACTATGAGGAGGGAGACCATCATTCAAGCACTATTCCAAACCAACCATAGATCAATGATCTCCTACACTAATCCCATAAGAAAAAAGTCCTCCCTTCACATATGGGTAGATAGTGATGAAACGAGAATTTAGAGAGACAAACAAGTACCCATTTATTGTATGATTTAAAACTAAACATGCAAAGTATCATAAAAATGCATTCTATTTAAAGATATTTCACAAACAAGTGAATCACTCTCATGAAATGATAATGTCTCACTAAACATACTTTGGTCCAAAGTTTTATATAGAGTAAATACTAATGATCTAATGATTTAATAATTTTGAAAATATTGGAGTATTATTATTAATTTTAGTTAAGGGTCTGGAATAGGAAATCAATAAATAAATATGTAATAATTAAGCTACTAATTTATATAATTTTATTGTAATTGAATCTTTCTACAAAAATTAATAAGGGAAAGAAAATAAGGTTTAGTTGGAAATTAACTAAGATGGCTATTGCAAGGTCTAAAATTGACTATTTAATACTGGGACACTATTGTAAATCAAGATTTGACCTTTATTTTATTATTGTATAAGAGCACCAAAATAGGAATCCCTAAGTTTTGGTGTTATAGTTTTATTTTTCCACTATTATCTAGGAGACTTGAGCTTTATGGGTTTTATTTGATGTGTCTGTATGAGCCTACCTATGAAATTTCAACTACCAGATGTTGGTAGAACTCTTTATAGAGATGATTTAATCTTAAAACCCTAGACTCTATGATGATTTAACAAATTTTGAGAAAGAGGGGGGTTAGTGTGTGTAATATGCACTCAATGTGTATCCAAACCTCTTATGTGGGCCCACTACATGCATACTAATACTCTGAAGAGGGATAAATCCATATATAGTTCTTCCACTTGATGTGATTTGTATAATTGTGTATATGAAGATGCAAAATACTAAAACTAGGTATTCTTGAGGTGACTAGGGCTTGGTGTAAGGATTTGAATAAGCTTTTAGTAGTATTGGTTAGTTGTATGTAGATAATAGGTAAGATTACCTTAGAGGTTTTACTTTTATTCTTTCTAATTTTTTAATAATTTTCAACCATTTCAAAATGAACTTTTAATGGGATTTTATAGGGATTTGTTGGTCATGGGTTAAATATATTCATGTTAGGATAATAAGGAGGATAGGAACCAAAAAAAATTGATAGTTGGAGGTAAAAATGTACTTGAATAGGAGCATAAAAAATGAACACCCTAAGGTTTGATGTTATAGTCCAATTTGGGTGCTATTGTCTTAAGGGTATGAGACTTATGGGGATTGATTTACCATGGGAAAAGAAGTCTGACTGAGCTAGAATCAAGTCTATAAGGCTACTAATGACTAGGAATTAGTGAAAAGATGATTAAGAGGGTCATAAAAATAAGTAAGAGGGACATATGGGTTGGTGTCATAAGCCACACTCAAGTTACCAATTTTCACATTTTATATGACTACATTTACCTCCAATTTATTCTAATGATGCAACAAAGTGAAATATTAGGATAAAAAATAGGAGGTGTACCTGAACTTACATATAAGGGTGAAGCTCATGGATCTATATGATAATGGGTGTGCATAGAGAGAACACATTGTGAAGTGTAAATCTACAATAGAATAAAGGAGTAGATCAGTTCTTAGTAGATACACTATATCTAAAATAATGGTGTACAAAGCTAGGTAAGAGAAAGAGGAAGAGAAAGGAATGAAAACACCTCACTGGGTACATAAACCAATACAAATTTTTTTAGAATGTTGAGTGATGCTAAGTAATGTTGGGTACGTGTTGTACCAAGAGTACTATCATGAACAGAGCTGAGTGCTCAATTTCATTAGAGTGGCTTAAAAATGCAAAAGCTAGCCCTTTGGTTCCATTATCACCTATTAATTAAACTTATGTATCATATATGTGTTGATTAATGTTTGATCTGTATGTCTAATCCCTCTAAATAGATGGCTCAAGAATACAAAGGTTAGATAGTCATTTGGCTCCATCATTACCCCATGAAGTGAAGCTATGAACTGATACCGGTATGAAATGTGTGTCATATGAGATATATCTTAAAGCTCATGAATTCTCTATAATATGACAAGGTGGCATGGATAGCTTAATGTACATTGGAAACTAGGACACTCTTGGTCACTCTGAAAGGTGAAAATTATGCTTGTATGAAATCCACTCCAAAACTAGGCACTAAGCTTATATGAAATCTATTCTAAAATGTGGAGGATAGGCTTGTATGAAATCCAATCCAAAATGATGCCAACCACTTGCATATGGAATAAGGCAAGCAACTCCTAAGAATTTTTGGGTAATACATTGAACTCAGAAAGAAAAGAAGACAAATGTGTCGTGCACATTTCTCCCAATCATTGGTGTCTGAAACATGAATTTTGATTTGAAAGTTATACCAACTACCCTATCTAAAACTGAAAGTGAGAGACATCATGTTGTGCATGATGCCCCTTATATCTAGATTCTTTAATAAAAAATATACTAAAATTATTGAATCTAAACTGCTTTGTATGTGCAAAATTATAGCTAAGATTAACTTTTTGCTTATGTTTGGAAAATCTAATTTTTTGTTGTTTGGATAGAAGCACTAGAAATGGACACCCTACTATTTTTCACTATATTCCAATCTTGGCATTGTTGTCCTAGGCTAATTTTGATGATTTTTCTAAAATTGTCACTATCTGCATGGTCTGTTATGCCTATTTTAAAGTTGGGTTGTTGTTTAGTGTATTTTGAAAGCTAAATTTTTGACCTTTAGGAGCTCTGATATTTGTAACAAAACCCATATTTGTTTCCCCCTCTTCTAAGGTTCATAATGAATACCTTTCAATGATTTCACTCAAAATAAAAAGCCCTACAAGTGTGTTACGTTTCAAAATACATTATATAGTAATGATAATCGACAAGATATCTGAAGATATAACATGGTTTGTAGTGGATATTTTTAGATAAACATGGGTATTCTTAGATAGATATAAAAATGTAATAGCATGTGCAATATGATGAACTAGAACTATAATTCTAGTTAGTTGTTAGTTATTATAGAGGGATGGAGCATGATATCCATCATGGCATCCAAAAAAGCAAGATAATGTATGATGTGGATCATGGCATTGCAAATAGTAAGAAGCAAACAAGCAACAATCACACAAATTAAGAAGAAAAAAGCATACTTGAGTGGCCACGAGGCCAAGAAAACAATGGACATGGGCACATGTCACTCAAAATAGAAAGAAAACATATAAGGCATGTTCAAATGCCACATACACATATAATTAAAAATAGGCAAGGCTAGCGTGAAAGCCACAATGACATAGAAGAGTACAGGTAAAGGACATTGGAAAATGTCCTAAGGAACACATAAAAATATAAGTAAAAGACATTGAAAAATATCCTAAGGTACTTGTAAGAGATGAAATTGGAACTGATAAATGCAATCATGTTCAACTACACAAAACAAAAAAATAAATCATGTAAATACTAAAAATACAATCACATCTAACTAATCAAAGAAAGAAGTGAAAGTATGTGAGACATGTTAGTAAAAGACTAGGTATATGCTAAGAAATACACAAGTGGTATTTAATAGTGAGTGTCAATAGAGTAATATGTGTAAGATAGTAAATAATATACATCAACATGATAACTAGAGTATGTGGTGTAGGAATGACATAACCTAGATGGTGTAGTCATATAAAAGATGCCCCCATGTGGTAGATATATAGATGTATGTCCTCAATGTATAAGTAGGATACCCCCTCTATGGGTATATTGAAGCAATCAAGGATCTGGATTTCATTGCACACACTTAAAGAAGATTAAGTGAAGCATGGTAATGTAGATAAATTGACAAACAATATCATAGAATAGCAAATGTAAGTCTAGAGTAGTATTAGAAATGTAAAGCATGGATAATGCATACAATTAAATTTTTTTTGGTATTTTTATTTATTTGATTGTTTTTGGATTTTTATATATTTGAATATTTTTGGTATTTTAACATATTTGAATGTTTTTGGTATTTTAATATAAGCTATGTACAATCAATCATAAGGAGACTATATAAAAGTAATTGGAAAGAAGTTATATACAAGTAATTTTCAAAAATTATGTACAAGTAAGAAAGAGGAAGTTATGTAAAAAAAAAAATACTAAGAAGAAATGATACTAACCAATGAGCCTCATGGAAGACTCCCTATCATGGTGTTCTATATCAAATAAAGGAATTATGTGTGATTGTGAATCATGAGGGAATGCCTACAAATATAACTCTAAATATTTTTATTCATTATCGATATTTTGGAAATCATAATAACCTATATTTTTCCACTCATCATTATCATCTTGACCTTGAACCAATGGAATGGTAGTGTTTAATTATCTTGTATATGGATCTTTTCCATTGATAAATTGTGTTTATGAATTATTTGACTTAGGATGTTCAATAAATCCCAAACTTTGGTGAAAAACATTATCAACTGCTAGAATACAAGTAGTGATGCCTTGAGCATGCTTCCCCAACCCTTGACCTTGATAATCAAACTATTGTAGATATTTTTGACCAAACCCATAATGCTTTGAAAGTTGAGTCTCATTTTCAAGATTTAGATTTTCATCTTTTTTGTGCTTTACCTATGCTTGTGGTATTGTTTGTTTCTTTGATTTTTCTTTGTAATACCGTTATTATTCTGAGTTATGCTTTGATAACCACTTTTGTATTGTTTTTAAATTTTACCCTTCATGAATGTGTTCCTGTGTCATTGTGGATTGCTTGACTGATTTACTTTATATAGGTTTCTCCTTAGCCATTATATATTATATATATATTTTTAATGCCAAACATGAAGTTATGTGATGTCCATGCATTCTATGATATGCACAATAATATTTAGATATTCTCATTAGATGTAGAGGAGGTAGTTTGATAAACTTAGATTTAATCATTTCTCTTAGTATCTCATTTGAACTCTTATTTTATATTTGAATGCTTTTTGAACCACTAGTTATAGATTTACTTTGTTGTGATTTTTTATTTTTATATGTAACATTGCTTGCAACCAATTGACTAGGTGAAAGTGCATATAAATGATTGACACTACGGTGCCTTTGAGGTTTTTATATTATAATCTAATTTTATGATGTTGTGATCTTTTCATGGAATAGATCATTCTATATTTGTGAATATAAAATTAACTTGCTCATACTCGTTATTTGATCCCTTAGAGTCTTACAAGTGTAAACTCTAGTTGTTTCTGATTGAACATGTAAGCACATATGTTGAAGAGGTTTTGAAAAAGCTATAGGTTGAATGTATGCATTAAGAAAAATAGTATAGGTTTCCTCACCTTTTAGAGGGGTGATATCATGGATCTGGTTAGAGAGAAATTAGCTATCACCCTCTTGGGGGAGAGGAGGAGAAGGAAATTCTTTCCTGTGCATAAGATATGGCATTGAAACTTGATAGGTGGTTGTTAGAATATGCAATAGATCCTATAAATATGTAAATATTTTATGCTTAATTGAATCACACATAATAAAGAGATAGCATGTTAAATAAGTAATGAAATTATTAACTAATGCATAATTTTTTTTAACTTGTGATATGATAGTTCCAATATGTTTAACAAGAAAGACATGAAAATTATTCCATATGAGGGATATCAAGAAAGGGATATAGGGCATATAATTGTGCAGTAATTCATAAAGATATTTGGCATGTGCTATGATATTTTTAATATGTTTATCAAGATAAACTAGAAAAAAAAAATTGATATGAGAGATATAAATCAAGTAATGAAATCTTGTATTAAAGTTAAGTAAGCATTGCTTTGAAGGAGAGGGGTCTTATTATGTTTAACAATAACTTTCTTTATATCATCCCATATTATGAAAAGTAAGCATGAAATGGAAAAAATGAATCTTTTTACTAATATATGGTAAACCTCATCATTCATGTATATGATAGGACCAAGTATGGTCTCCTTATTATTTTCAAGAAATGCAAGAAATACAAGAAATATGTGTAAATAAGTGAGATCCATTTTTGGTAATATGTGAAATCTGATTTTAGATGTAAGGTGATATCTCAAAAGCAATGTGACCTAATATATGCAAATAGGGTTTTGAATAAAATTTATTTTTTAAATTACTAAATAATTTTAAAATTTAACGTAAATCTCTTATTTTAATATGTAAGTAAAAAAACAAAAAAATATAAGAAAAATGCTAGGAAAATATGGAGACCTAGTATGGAAAACTATGGTTTTAAAGATAATTATTTTGAAATTTGAAATTTTAATGCTAATTTCTAATTTTATTATGTAGGTAGATTTTTTTTAAAAATAGCAAAAATCAGTAGAAATTTTACCCTAGGGCTTCTAGGGGTTTTATACATAAATGAAGTAAGTTGGACTCACCAAATGATTTAATAATTTTGAAAATATTGGAGTATTATTTCTAGTTTTAGTTAAAGGTCTGAAATAGGAAATTAGTAAATAAATATTCAATAATTAAGCTATTAATTTATATAATTTGACTATAATTTTAATCTTTCTAAAAATAGTAAGGGAGAGAAAATAAGATAGTTTAAAATTGATTGAGATCATTTTTACAAGGTCTAAAATTTAATGTGCAGGATTGAGACACTGTTACAAATCAATATCTGACATTTAGTTTATAATTGGATAGGATAACTAAAATAAGACATCTTGAGATCCAACGCTAAAGTCCACTTCTGCCATTATTGTCTAGGAGATCTAAGCTTTCTAGTTTTTGTTTACTATATTTGTGTGAACCTACCTAGGAAATTTTGACTGTTGGATGTCAGTGAAACTCCTTGTAGAGATAATTTAGTCTTCAAACCCTAGACTTCATGATCTTTTGACAAACTTTGAGATAGAGGGGGGGGGGGTTAGTCTGTATAAGATGTACTGAACATATATCCACACCCCTTGTGTGGGTACACTACCTACACACCAATACTATGAAGAGGGATCAAGCCATATATAGTTCTTCTATTTGATGTGTTTTATAAAATTATGTATATGAAGATGAAAAATGCTAAAAATAGATGTGCTTGAGGTGACTAGAGATTGGTGTAAGGATTTGAATAAACTTGTAGTAGTATTAGTTAGTTGTATTCAAGTAATAGAGAAGATTGTCTTAGTGGGTTTGCTTGTATTCTTTATTTCTTTCTTTGTAATAATTTCCAACCATTTTTAAATAAACTTTACATAGGATTTTATAGGGATCTATTGGTCATAGATCAAATGTATTCATGTTAGGCTGAAAAGAAGGAGGATAGGAATTAAAAGAAACTCATTGTTGAAGGTAAAAATGCATTTGGCTATGATCATAAAAAATGAACAACCTAGGGTCTTGTACTATAGTCCAATTTGGGTGCTATTGTCTTGAGGGTACGGGAGTTGGTAGGATGGATTTTCCATGTGGTAGTCTGGCTGAGCTAGAATCATGTATAAAAGGCTAAGAAAGATTGGGAATCATTGAAAATATGTTTAAGAGGGTCATGAGAATAAGTACGAGGGACATATCGGTTGGGTGTCATAAAACACACTCAAGTTACCAATTTTCACATTTTATATGACTACATCTAGATCAATCAAATTCATACACACCACTTAATCAAACTGCCTTTATCTGCCATTATGAGACTAGTAAGCTAGTAAAGTCCATCTCATTCCTTACTTCATATCAGTAATGTAGATTATTTAAATATAATTCAACCACAAGATTTATTTAATTTACATCCTACTAGAAAATACATCATATAATATATTATACATAGGAGTAACCAAAGCATACATTATTTCCATCAAATGCATGAATGAATCTTACAATAATTTATACACCATACTAGAAAAAAATGACTATAGTTTATACCACCCTGATAAATATATATAATTATAGATTTAAATTACTACAATTTGTTTCTAAACATACTACACCTATTATAACCCATATTACCATAGTCTAGTATACTAAGACATTTCTACTAGTTTTCCTAAAAAAAGTCATATATAATAGTCTTAAAATCATAGAAACATAAAAATTTATAAAAATAAATATATATAACAAAGAAATTCATAGTTCTCACAAAACACAATAACATACTATCATAACACATGCCACACTCTCAAAATTGTATGCACAGATACATAAAGTCCTATCAACTATTATAAAACATGCTATTTACAATAATAACCATCATGTATATAGTAAATTAGTCAAAAATAGATGTGAGATTATAATTAAAAATTATAGTATATACCATCTAGGTACATATATTTATACTTTAGTAATTTATGATATCTCATACTATCACAATTCACAACTACATAAAAATGTATAACTAAACTTATGATTTCAAGAATCAAATGACCCACATACAAAATAATAATCATGTAAACACAATATTATAATATCATAGTATACCTTAAATTTAAACTGTATACTTAGCATTTAAAGCAACATAACTTGTAAGAACACATCACAAGGCACCATAACATGCCAGATATAACCAAGCATTTATACATATTAACAAACTCATGACATGTATTGTAGTCAAGTATTCAATGCAAAATACATATAAAAAATATTCAATCAATTATTTACAGATAAAACATAGAACTCATAATCCTATTATACATTCATTTAAGCATCTCATTTTATTTTCTAGAAAAATGTTAAATAAGGTTATAGCTTTGGTCCCACAACACCTGATGACTAAATAAAATCATTTTTCTAACTACAAGCCTAGGTATACAACCCAAAACAACCATTTACATTATGTACTTATGTTACATACCTCAATCCATGTGTATATATAACAAAATAACACTTAACACATATGAAACATAAGATAATCCAACTAGCATTGGCTATACATTTTATGGGTTTCAATAAGTACAAATCATACCAACTGAGTATTCCTTATATTTGGATTTATTGAGTTGAAATTCATAAATAGATTCAAGTATCTTATAAAGGCAGTATTAATATAGTCCACCATTTATGCACATGCTACTTCTAAGCAATCAAAATAACATAACTTACAAACACTCACCATGATGTCCTAATATATGCTCTTTGTATCTAAACACTAATGTATATTAAATTACTCACAATATGTACTATATACAAGATTTAATATATTCTACATACACTTAAAACTCTAATCAAATCTTTGTAAGGTTTTCCACAATCATTACATCCATGAATCATCAAAACACACCCTATGCACTATGATCAATAGACCTTTCTATCTCAATATTCCACTCTTATCATATATTTATAGTTCTCAAGGAATGAAGTCTTTCATTATTATTTTTATATGATTATTCATTAAAATAAAATTTACCCTTATGTGATATACAAAATATATCATCAAGTATACTGATATAAGATTCACCCAAGGTAGTGACAACATTCTAGTCAGAACTTATGTGTTTAAGCATGGGTTTAAATGCTGGTGTGTATATATTTAATATTCCCTTGTACCTATTAGTATACTCATGGCACACATTAAACACAAGTTTACAAGGGTAATATACACTACTCAAATCAATAACTCTCAATAATATCTTTGTATACCATGTCACATAATTAATACCCAAAATATAAGTAAAGATAAACAAGGCACCCAAAATACCCAAGGTAATAATAGATTTTAAGGGATACCACCAAATCTTAAAATAAAATAATTAAGATATCATAAGCCTAATTGATACCTGAATATACCTCCTCATATTGACCCCAACTGGGCTAATGGGTTTCGTGTTCACAGAGTTCATAAGTACATTAAGCCAATATTATACCACTATACATAAAGTAATATTATAAACACATAGAATGAGCAAAAATATTAGGCCCTAGTAATAAATCCTTCTTACAATATTAATGAAAATCAAAAAAATAATATACATAGTTTATTGGTATTATAATAATGTTAACAATACTAACTCAAATTAGTTTAGTATACATCCACACATTGATTACCTAAACTTGAATTAGCATAAAAGAAAGTAGGGTGGTGTTTCTCCTTTAAGATATAGCAGTCCTCACTAACATCATAAATGAAGAAGAGAGGCATATATAAAAATAAAAACTAGATGAACCCTATATTAAGACCCATGGTCATGTTATAGCTGTGTTCGTAGAAACTAATAGATGATAGTGGTTGCATGGTAAAATTAGAGGAAATCAGATTCGTAATGTGAATCAGCATTTCAACAATTTCCATCTTGTTTTTTTGTGTGGTTACACCACATTTATTATATTTACGGAACCTTTCCTCTATATTCATAGGTGGTTTAGAATTTGTTGAAAAATAATCATAAATAATATTTTTTTAGCATGCTTAATCTTAGAAGGGAAATTAATGACAAGTCTTAGAAACTAGAAACTAAAAATATATAGATCTTACAATAATGACACCCTCACAAATTTTAAAATGATAAAAATTTAAAAAATAGGATAGTGATTCCCAGGGAAATGGATTCCATCAATCCATATAAAAATTTAGGTTAAGTTTTATTCCCCAAAATTTATGCAAGATCATGACAAGTAACAATAAGCATGTCCAAAAAATCTAAATTGGCCTTGGGCATAGTATGACCTATGATATATGCATGTTTCCTAATATTATCATCGGGTGTCCATTTCAAAATAAATGAAAGAATTCTAGGCTTTTTAGTAATTCAAAATCCTGATTCATTAATTCCATTTCTTGTTTTTGATGTATATTGTATCAGCATGTTTTATCCCTTACGTGGTATATGCTCAAGTTAATTTGTTAACAGTTAATAATTCATGAAGCAGGATATACATCCACTTGGCCAAGATCTCTAAGAATGTTTTCTATTATGCTATAAAAAATGTAACATCTAGAAAACATGTAATTTTAGATGCAAAGTTAAAGGGAAAATGATAATCACCACAAGCTTATTTTCTATTCTAGATAAGGTGTTACTAATGAATTTTGTGATGGTTTAGTACAAATGGAATAATTCAACCTCTATATGGGATTCACCATATATATATATATATATATATATATATATATATATATATATATATATATATATATATATATATATATATATATATATATATATATATATATATATATATAAACACTTTTTTATATATAAATCATATAATTATACGAGATTAAATACAATACCTACCTCACATAAACATTTAATTTCTGTTCTCCTACATTCCACGATCCATATTCTTCTAAGGATTGTGACCTGTCTCCCAAGCCTTGCTTCCATTTTTCTTTCCTTACTTTCCCCATTTTATAATATTTTAAGTTGGATTTATTTCTTATTCTTTTTTTCCTATAGGAAAATAGGTGTAATATTTATCTATAAAACATTTTCATTCCTTTCATTGTTTATTTTATTTCATTTAATATATTTAATTTTTTTTAGATTTTCTATTTACTTTTTTTATTGTTTTTCTCTTCTTTTTGTTTTTATTTCCTTTTTGAACATAAATTATCATACTCTACCTATTTATTGCTAATTTTAATAATTAAGATTTGTTCCCTAATTAAATTAACATCTTAAATATCAATAAATGGTTTAATGATTAATTTGTAGACCAATAACCTAAATTATTCTAATTAAACAAATCAAGAGTAGAAACTATTTAATATAAGTAATATTAAACTCATTATGCTAACTATACAAAGTACACATCTAATATGTGCTAGCTATTTGTGGTGTGTGTAAGGTACCAGTTGGTTTCTCTATCATCTTTTGATATCTCAATCTACATCACCCTCTCTGATAATGCTCTCCCTTTGTCACACTCTGAGGGATGTGTTCTTCTACATCCACCTCACAAAACAAAAGTAGTTAGATCATATCACATGATAAATATATAACATAAAATTTATCTAAAATAATTCATCAATATGCTCAAAATGTAGATATGTACACTATAATTATCTCATATTAAAATAATCATGTATCTAAGTAATATTATACTATCCCATAATAACATATATCTCAAACTTAGTTAAAAATAGATAAATATGAATTTATCAGCTATAGATATCCATAGATAATCTAATAAGTTTGCCTGGAGAGGAATTAGGATGTAACATTCTTCCCCTGGGGCTATTTATCATCCTCAATAACTCTTATTCAAAAATAAGTTCTATCCTAAAACTATTATTTAACAAATCAATAACATGGCATTCAATATCAAATTAAACAAATAAATTAGATACTACATGTAGAACTCACTATAGTTTTTTTAAGTTATCATATTCCCCATGTATTGGTCCCATAGGACTTTTCTCAATGAAATTTACTTTTATGCAATTAAGGTTTATGAGTGTTAATTACTCTAACTGGTTTCATTGTGACCACCTTGAGATCTAAAACCGCAAGTCAAGCTTATAAAAACTCAGTAAAAGTTTCATTGAATTCTTAAAATAGACATGAGATCATCATATAATCTAAAAAAAATTACCAAGGAAAGTTATACAAAATCTTCTAGCCCCTCTGCATATCTCTCCAATCTAGAGAGTGTTTTTCTCATTCTAAATAAATTAATTAAGAAATCTAGCAAGAATAATGTGTATAAGTTGATACTATCGCTACTCCACGTAGATCCTGATAATTATAACATGTTAGTATTGTCACTACTACATAGATTTTAAGACAAGTATGATGATGAATAGGAACTAAAAATACTACATTTCTAATGTATACAAAATTATGAAATAAATTTTCCACTATATAAATATGTATGGCCATATAATTGAATTTGATAAGTTCCACCTGTCAAATCCCAAATTTGATAAGTCTGTGAATTGGATTAAACTTAGTAACAATAGAGTCAATGTGAGGCTAATTAAAATATCATCTTATCACTTATAACTTATGTTCCTAATTCATCACTCTTCTCTCAGGTCTCCATGACCTAATGATCTCCAAAAAGTGCACAATGATGAATAAATCAAAATTCTATGCTAACAAATCATTGAAATCAAAGTTATATGCTAAATAATTCTAGATGTATCAACATACATACAAGAGGAACCATATAATTAATTCATAATTGTATTAAGTTACCACTAGAAAAGCCTTGTTATTATCATATTTCACAGCTTAACCTATAGTGTTATATTCATGGTTAAGAGAAAATATAATTAAAATTAGCATAACACACATAGGTCAAGGATCACACTGTCTCTTCAACCCTATAAGGGAGTAAACAAAATAATTTCTCCCTACTTACTTGACTAAAATTCAACAAAATAAAAGTTTATCTAAACCTATACATTAACAAGGTATTCTGTACCTCCTATACGCTACTCACTTCCAGTGATAGGTATAAAATAACTCTTTCAAAACACATTTTTTAACTAAAGATAATAATATCAATCTAATCAAGGGTGAAAAATAACATAATAATTCCTAATATAAAATATAATATGTATTTAAAATAAAAATTTAGATATAGTAGTGACTCTAAAGAGTCATAAATGAAAAGTAGAGAACTATCATCTCAAAAACTCCTACATACCCTCACAAGGTAAAAAGAAAATGTCATAACTTAATGTTGGTAAATCACTACCTACTTTCCAAATATGCAAGTATGATATCATGATCTATTCCATAACCTAGAGAAATAAAATGTTAAACACAAAGATGTATCCATCAAATCTAACAACTTTTCTCTCAACAAGAGTAGAAACCATTCTCCTACCAACTTCAAGGGAGTAATGTAAAACAACATTCAAAACCAAGTTCTCATTTAAGAGAATACTAAAATATCACCATAAATAAGATTCCTCACAGTAGTTTAGAATGATGTCAAAGGAGAATCAGATAATAATAACTTGTCTCTAAGAATAAGAGAGATGACACTCCTTACTAAACCACATAACTTAAGGGTACCATTCCATAAATAGACTCCTAACACAACATAATTTTAAATAAAGATACCAATACTATGCTACAAGGAAATTCCCACCACCCTAGGTGGTACTAACTTAAAATGGTCTTATAAGATTTCCATTTCTAGGATTTATCAATATAAGACACAAACTAAACACATATATTTAAGTGAGAAACATCTTGTGCATATAAAAAACTCTCAACATAAAACACAAATGATAGAGGAAACTTGATTAATAAGCAAGGTTATAATCATCCTCGAGGTGTCAACCCAAATGATCATAAATAAGGTAGGATACTATTCATAATTTATGAACTAAGCTATGTACTAACCTACCCAAACCTTGATTATAACTAACCCTATATCAACACTAAAATGACACAAATGCTTCTAAGGGTACACACTCAATGTTACCCACACACGTATTTCATGAATGTCTCAAGACTTTAATCATGGTATAACATAGTTTTGCATTGAGGCATAATAAATCAAAAATACCAGTGCAATACTTCACGTCACTAGGTTCACACTGGTGAATGGAAAGACATGAAAATGCTCATGTAACAAACCTAGGTTTATTAGCTCATATAATTTAAGCCATAGATATGATACCACATGTAACAACCTTAATGGGTTAAACAAATAAATATGTGTAATTTTTTATTAAATAAACACATATACCAAATATAGATGACACCACGACAATCTATAAAGACCATAGAAAATACACAAAGTGTGATAGTATAATTAATCATAATACATCACATAATATTAATCTCTAATATCATGAAAGTACACATCACAATGCAAATATAAAAATTAATCACATTGATTCTACTATAAATGTAACAAGTCTAAAGCCACCACTATCCAAATACAAGAATAAGTAATTACAAATCTTCATGAAAATATTCAATGATAAGTACAACACCATACAATGTACATATAGATGCATGGCTCTCCTAAAGCATAATTCTCTAACTTGAATATCTATGGCAATTTCAAGTGTCATCTCAATAAGTAGTACTATTGTGTAGAGGGAGAGTACCACCTGAGTGATTTTTCATACCAACCATAAACCAATGATTTTATACACTAATCTCATCATGAAATGACGCTCCCTTCATGGATCAATAAATAGTGATGGCACAAGAATCTAGAGAGACAAGCAATAACCTTTGTGTTATATGATTCTATACTAAACATGTAATGTACCATATAAATACATTCTATTGTAAGATATCATAAAAACATGTGAATCAAACTCATGAAATGATAATGTCTCACTAAACATACTTTATCCCAAATTTTTACAGATAATAAATAATAAT